>SNQJ01S0012330.1:27042-66824 GCA_010110895.2 Picea sitchensis
AGTTGATTTCTAAAGTTTAGGAGAGGAGAGTTTTTGTGAACCAAAGTGTAATGACAAGAATAGGTCTTACCAAGAGCCACAACGATATATAACATAGTTTAATTTTAATGGATTCTTGGTGTTTTAAACAAAAATTCAAAGCATTCTTCACAATCAATGAGCCACTTTAAAGCAATCAACAAGATGAGCTTCACAACAAAATAGCCTTCATTAAAAGATCTGTAAAGACATCTAGATTTCATAAACCTTAGATAAAATGGTAATACAATTATAAGCTTTAATGCTTCGTTCATGATTTCAGTCATGAACGAAGCATGAAAACGAAGAGGAAAATAAAATAAAATAATAGGAATAATCACAACATCATATTTACAGTTCAAAATTTACTTCCGAAAAGCAGTAACTGTATGACGAAGCATAGGCAGCTACATAAATTATTATTTGTCGCTTTAAAAGGTGAAAACATGTAGGGGTGCCAACAATGGAGACTCACTGGGAGAAGCAGTTATCTCTGCATCACAGACGTGTTCATTTTAGGACTGCTTAGAATGATTATAGATCAAAAGACAAATGAAGGACATCAAGCATCTCATCAAACATTACACAGTCCTGCTTTAAATATCTTCCTATTTAGATAAAATTCGATGATAAATTTTAAAAATGAGAATGACGATGTTCAATTTAATGTCTTTGATACTATTGACAGTGCCACTGTTGCTAGCAGGCATCCATAGCCTCGACATGGATGTCAATTAACCCACTCAGACGCCTCTACCCTGTCCAAGAAATTTCAATTCAAAATGAAGGATACTTATGAACAAAATCAAATTTATACCTGAGAACTTTCTTGAACCCGACATTGCTTTGCTGCCAGCAGACCTGTTTAGTATCTTGGTGAAGTTGTCTTGGCATCATGCATGCATTTACCTATTGCCAGCAGACCTGTTCAGTATCCCGGTGGGTTTACAAACATTTCCCACAACTCTCGAACGATTGTTTACAAATTTGGTATAACTTGAAAGATATTCAGAAGAGCGGGGTCATGCTGAAAATTCCGGTTTTCAGAACACTTGTTATTTTCCATCCTTTAATTTTTTGCTTGATTGCCTTCATTATGATCTGAAAATAGTTTACTGATGAAACTAATATTTCGAGGACAGGAAGGCATCTTTGAGTTGCTTTCTTTAAAAGCAGGGACAACGTAACGAGTTTTTAAATGATAGTCGTGTCTGCTCATAGTTAAAAAATCAAACCATGAAATCTATTCTGAACGAAAAAACTTCTTTAACTAGTCTGTATTTCAGGAAATCACAACAATTGATTCTCTGACAAACCTTGCTTGTTGTTTCAAGACGAGGCATTCTGGTTTCCTTCCTTGAACTAAACTATGGTACAGGCATGTTCTAACTAGAAAGCAACAAAAACAAACAAAATGAAGAAGAACCAAAAACCAGAAAACAAAACAAATCAAAACTAAGAAATATGTACAAACGGTGTATCTGGGATTTTTCAGGCGAAATACCTTTTGAGAGCTTGGCCATTCACCGGAAAGGTGTCTGGATGTCCCTCTAAATTCTGCAGGTGAAAAGAACTGGGATCTAGTTTTTCAGTGATTAAGAAAGGTCCCAACCACAGATTCTGGAACTTGGTATGTTCCCCTTTCCCCTCATGAGGTTTATCCCACTTGAGGACAAGATCACCCACCTCAAAATTCTTGTCCGAGGCAGAACTCGAATCAAACCAGCTTTTAACAATACGTTGATGTTGATTCAATTTTTCTTTCTGTTGGGCTCTTACCTCTTCTAACTTCAGTAAAGCATTAATTTGACTTTCTAGGGGAGGACAATCCTCTTCCTGAACTTTCTGCGATAGTTGCAGAGAGGGAAGAAAAACATGCGGAGGGAGAATTGCTTCCCTTCCATAAATGATAAAGAAGGAGGAATTACCAACAACAGTTTTCAGAGTCACCCTATCAATCCAGATTGCATTAAAAAGTGCGCTGTGCCAATTTTTTTGGTTTTCAGAAACTGTCCTCTTGATGATCTTGATCAGGTTTTTGTTTGTCGATTATGCTAAACCATTTCCTTGGGGGTAATAGCTAGCATAATATTTCAGTTTTATCCCTTTTTCTAAAGAAAAGGCACTCATATCGAGGGATGAAAAATAGGAAGCATTATCGAAGACCAAACATTCCAGAATACCAAATCAAGTAATGATGTTTGAATTAAAGAAAGATATTACCTAACTGGTGTTTAACACTTTTAATGGTGCAGTCTCGGACCATCTGGTAAAATAGTTCGTCGATGTAATGATGTATTTGTGCTACTATGAGGAAGTGGGGTTAATTGGGCCAATGATTTCAATACCCCATTGCTAAAAAGGGAAATCCACCAAGACAGGTTGTAGGGGGAATGCTGCCTTCTGCACTCGTCCAAAAGCCTTTTGGCAGATTACGCATTTACGACATAATGTATGGGCATCTTTGAATAGCGTGGGCTAGTAGTACCTTGCTCTTAATACTTTGTGAGCAGTAGTGTTTCCATCGAAGTGTCCACCAACTTCTCCTACATGCAATTCAGATAACTCTTTATCTACTTCATCTCTTTCCAGACAATGCATAAGGATTTCATAAAAAAATTTGCGGAATAATATACCATTTACCAGCTAGAAAGGTGCATAGTTTAGTCTTAATTCTCTTTTCTTTTTTGGATCAAGATGACGAGGAGAAGAACCATGCGTTAGATAAAACTTAATGTCATCAAACCAAGAATTAGCAACACCTTGTGCATAGAAAATTTGACTTTGATTATGTTTATTTTCAGTTAAAACATCAATTTGACTTTGCTACTCTTCAACTGAATCAGCCACTAATTTACATATACCTTGGCCTCTAACAATTTGCGCAGGGGTAATATTAAGGTCATACTCTTGTAAGGATGCCATCCAGTTTTCTTGTTTTTCACCCAGTTCTTTCTGTACTAGCAAGTTTCTGACAACAGGGTAAGACACAATGACTTTAGTTCTAGATTTCAGTAGATATGACCGAAAATGTTTTACCGCTTTAAAAATAGCATAAGCCTATTGATCTGCAACTGGGTAATTAAGCACTGCTCCCTTGAAAGCTAAGCTCATAAAGGAAATGAGGATTTCGTTGTTTTCAACATTCGTTTGGGTCAGCACAGTGACATAAGATTGATCAGAAGTGAACGTATCAAGAGTGAAGTCTTGTGAAAAATTAGGACTCATTGGGGAGGGAGCCTCTACTATGGATTTTTTGATGGAGTCAAAAGATTGACTTTCCTATGGTTCCCAATGATATTGAACATCCTTTTTTATTAAGTTTTGCAATGGTCTCACCATTTCTGAGAAACTCGGGAAAAACTTTCTGACAAAATTTATTTGACCTGGAAAAGATTGCATAGATTTTTTGGAGGAGAGGGGAGGGAGCTTGGAAATGACTTGAGTTCTTTCAGTATCAATGATCATCCCTTCATTGGATACTATGAATCCAAGCATCTTTCCTTGTTCCAATGCAAAGACAGATTTCTTAGGATTTAGAGAGATGCCGTACTTGCGACATCATTGTAAAATAGATCTCAAATGGGATAAGTGATCCCCCTTATTTTTAGAGAAAACAATGACATCATCAAGATAGACCACTATAGATTGATTGATTAGACCGTGAAAAGAGATATCCATCACTCTATGGAAAGTGGCCTTGGAATTTATACGCCCAAAATGAATCTTTATATAGGCATAGGTACCCCATGGAGTATGGAAAGTGGTTTTCAACTGGTCTGGGGGAGACATGAGGACTTGGTTGTACCCTGAAAAACCGTCTAGTAGTGACAATCTTTCAGAACCCGATACTTGCTGGAGGATTTGTTCCATTGGAGGAACAAGATAATTGTCTTTGTTAGACATTTGGTTTAAGTTCCGAAAATCAACACAGAGTCGAATTTCACCACTTTTCTTACTTACAGGGACATGATTAGATACCCATTGTGTGTGTCTTTCTGGGAAGATTATCTTTGCATTCAATAGTTTGTTTAGTTATTTCTTGACTGTTGGTTTGAGTTTAGGGTGCATCTTTCTCAGCTTCTGCTGAAAAGGTTGAGTCTGGGGTTTCATGGGGATGATGTGTTGTATAATGTTGGGGTCAAAAGTTTTTAAATCATCGTATGTCCAAGAAAAGACATCCTTGAATTATTTAAACAGTTTTATAAAGATTGATTTATCTTGCTCAGAACATCCCGTTCCCAGATTGATGCATCGTGGATTATCTTTAGTTCCCAGATTTATTTTTTCATGGGTCAAGGAGGAACTATTCGTTTTACAATTTACCAATTTCCTGAATTTGTCATGCAAATCATAAAACTTTTCTAATCTTACCATATATTTCGGGATAGAATTTACCAGATCTTATGTTGATTCGGGAGACCTTGGGTCCGATATTACCGTAAAATTGTGTAGGTCTTCATCGTGGGTGCCCTCATCGATAACCACACCTCAAAAAGTGTCTTCCATGTGCAGGAAACTAATGATCTATTGATCATCATCGAACACTCTTTAGTTAGTGATGTTGTCTTGGACTGATGGTCTGAACAATAACTCAATCAAAAATGCGTTCGGAGAAAGACCTTTTGTGGGAAAAAGTTTGGAAGCGACGTTAGCTAACAAGTCAGACTCAAAGTTTCTTAATCTTGGAATGAACTTAATGTTAAATGCGGAAAATTTGTGCATTAGATTCCATACCTCGGCTTGATAACTCTTTAGGTGTGGTGATAAGCAATGAATGGAATTTCTTACCCGTCTGACCACAATTTCGGAATCACCGAATACCATTATGTTCTATACATTCATATCTACTGCCTTTTTGAGTCCTTACAGAAGTGCCTCGTATTCGGCGGTGTTGTTTGTACATTCAAATTCTAATCAACAAGCGATCAAAGTTTTATTACCTGTTGGGTCAATGATAGTAGGTAGAACTGTTGAATCTGTGCATGTCACAGGTTCTGATTGTTGTTCCGAGTTAGTGATGATGGAAGTTTCCTCCATGAAGTTACAAAAAAAGGTGTTCATTCCCTGCATTTCGAGTGGATTAGTGGAAGCAGTAAATGGTTCATTAGCATCATTTAAATCGGTCACGGTGTGCTTGAGGTAACGCTCACGATTAATCCTGATTTTGTTAGGCTTTCCATTATCTGGCAGCCACAAGTGGGACTAATCTGTCGCAAAGTATCCATGTAACTGTTCAGAGCAATCCCTGCTTAAAAATAAACCATATACTTCAAGGATGTCAACAAAAATGATATCAATAATCTGGTGAACCTTAGGATTAGAGGATAGCCTAACAAGTACATTTTTTAATTCACCAATTACCTTAACATTCGTTCTATCGAGCTGAATGATTTTTAATCTGGAAGGTTGAACTTCAGCATTGATCTTTTGGTAGATAGACAAAGGCATCACATTTGATGATGTTCTAGAATCTACCATGCCGTTATGTACATTTATATTGAAGATTTCAAAAGTCAATAAAAAAGGTGGGACATTTTTGCGAGTATTAACAGTAGAACTTTGCTAGTTTTTAGTCGTTGTCCCTGAAATTACTTTATCTACATTTGATACATTTTTTACAGTAAGGTCTCTTTTATCTGAGGGTTCCAATGTTGTTTTAGTAGGGACCTTTTGAGGTGTTTTAGGGCTGATTTCTACAATTTTCTTGCTCTTCAGATTGTTGTTTTTGCTATTTTCTGCAATGTTATGAAGCATTTTCTGCAGAAGAAAAGGAAATTTCAATAGTTCATAAACATAAATATTAGCTCTAAGTTTCTTTAGGTCTTAAATCAAATCATATTCTAAACTTGGGGTTGTTGAATTCTGTTTGGTTTCAGTTTGCTTAAATTGTTTTTGAGGCACATTAGTTCCAATTTCAGAAGAGGGTTTATTCTGAGTTTTACTTCTGGTATTGTAATGATGGACAATTTCAAAATTAGCTTGAAAGATACTGTCAGAAAAATGCCCGAAGATATTGGGAGATGATTCATCTTCTTTGATTGTTTCTTCTTCAACCACATCTTCAGAAATCTAAGGGGGAACTAAGTTATCATGTGCTTCAAGGATTGTCTATATAGTGTATTGTAATCTTTCGAGATTCAGAGTAATTTCAGACCTTCAGGGTTTGGGCTTGGCTGGTTTGAGGGAAAAGGTTTTCTAAAAGGGGGTTTGTAAGTACCTTTGCTTGAAGATGCTTCTTTAGCTGATCTCCTTAAGTCTACGACTTGATTTGAAATTTTTTGGATGACCTTTTGTAAACTTTCCAAATCTGAACTCTATGATTGAGTTTTGGTTTGGGGAGGTCTAGGAAGAATTTCTATCTTCTTCTTAGAAGATGGGGTAATCTCTGCCTCGTTGCTAAGATTATCTTTTAGGCTTAGAATATATTTCTCGATTTGGCTTGCCTCTTCGAAGGCTTCCAATAACATTTTCTTCTTAGACCTTTTAACCCAAATTTCTATATTTTGGTGTAGGGCTTTGGTGTAATATGTGACAATAATATTTTCAGTGGGCATTGAATCAACGGGGATTCGACTTGTTAATGTGAGGAACCTTTGATTAAAATCTTTTATTTTTTCCTTAGGTTTCATCTTTAAGCTGGAAAGTTCCATGACTAAGACTTCGGGAGATTCATCATCTCTGAATTTCTCAAGGAAACAAGACTCGAATTTGTCCCAAGATACAATGGTGTGGGGTTGTTGGGAAAAATACCACGTAGAGGCATTGCCTTCAAACGTATAAGGAAAAAGTTTACATACTACATCTTCATGTTCTAGGCTTTGGAGTTTAATGACTAGCATGAATTTATTTATGTGATCCTTAGCGATTTGCTTAGAGTCTGGATCAAATTTAGGTAGCCATTTCTCTGGATGCTTAGGAAAAGGATGCTGGGGTCTAGGTATGGCCACAACATCTTGATCAAGCCAAGGTTTGGTAGGATTGTTTTGATTTTCCATGGGCGTAGGTGGTGTTGAAGGATGAGATGGTTCAGATGAAGAATTACCTTCATCGGATGACTCCTCTCCTAAAGAGGAATGAGATGAATGAGGTGGTGAAGGTGGGATACTAGATCCTCCGGCCGTAGGAGTAGGGATGTGATCTGAATCTGTTGGGTTTGGGAGAAAACCAATGACTTCAAGTTGCTCTTTGATATCAGAGAAATCTAGAGGTTGATTCAGTGGCCGACCAGGTTGTCTGATATAGGCCAAAGAACTGTGTGTCATTAGAAGTGAATGATGAACAATTTCTTGTACGTTGGACCCTTGAGGGTTTGGTGTTACTGGCTCAATGATAATCTGTGGATTTTCGTTTGAGGTAGTTGTTGTTTGAGAAGTAACGTTGTTGTCAGAATGACTCCTTGTTACTATAGGGGAGCAGGTGTGTGGGGGAGGAGTCTTGCGACCACCACGTGCCATCAATCATGTTCAGGCCCTCTTTCTAGTGCCATTTGTTGACAGGCGAAAATGATCATCCGTCAATTGGAAGAACGAGTCCGGTCCGGGGTTGTTTAAGTAACCCAAGCCGTTTGGTATAGCTCGTTATGACAGGTCTAATGGCTCCGTTGGCCAATCTAAGAATCCTAAAAGAAACAAAATAAAAAGAAAAAAATAAATAACTAATTACTAAATACTATATATATATGTACATACGCTCTAATGTGACTGTAATAGGCGTATTTAAACAAAAGATAGATAACTCTCATTTATATACATTATTTACAGGCTGCAAGTTTTAATCTAAACTCAATGTGAAAATGACTGTTGTGAAGAAGAAGATAAAGAAAGCATATAAAAATATTTTTTATTTTTCTTTTATAAGTCTTAAACTAATAGAAGAAAATGTTATGAAATGGAAACATATAGCTAGTCAAAAGACAAACTTTACGTTCGAATTTCAGTGATAAACAAATAGAAGAAAAATGAATTTGAACTAACCTGTTAACGATCTAATGATATACATCCAAACATATGTGCGATCAGAAAACATTTAACCACCTTGTCCAGAAGAAAAACATGCAAGGAACCATAAGTCTGTTCTGAATAAATGCAGAACAATTATGTTGGCAGTTATATTTTGATAACATAAAGAATGATACCAGCAGTTACTATGATCTCATGATTGCAAGTAATTGCATTAATAAAAATCCGATAACAAACATCCTTGCATTTAATCTTTCAATGAAAATTAAAGGAGAAATCCTGTAATTGAAACTGAATAGATGATCACACGATTAATATCTGAAGCATTATTTATGGACAACATTTATAAGGAATTATCCCAATAACATAATAAATCAAGAAGACTAAAGCTATCAAAATATGTTATCATATCAGGATAAACAAAACTTAAATGAAGATACCATCCAAAAAAATCTAAAGGCGAAATGTGTATTGTTGTTCCATTAAAGTCTATAAATCAAACATCCATCTTCTGCCCAAGGCGAGGATGTCTTGATTACAAAAATTACAAGTATTTAAAGAGTTTAGAAAATCTAAACATCCTATCTTGTGGGATAAGATTAAATCTCAAAAATGATTTGCTAATCACAAAATAGAGGGTAATATAACCACTCCATATCAAACTACATCTCTCAAAACTAAAACAAGCTTCTTTATGTTTACGAAAGATGTGCCAAATGAGCTCAAAAATAGTCCATATCATGAGATCACCACCAATTACTTGATATCATGAGGGAAAAAAATGAAAATAAAGGAGTTTAGATATTATTATAACCAATAATTTCCACAAATTTGAATGAAGATAAACTAGCTACAAAATCAACTGATTCTGTAGCTAGTTTTATTTTAACAACATAAATCTAATTAAATCTGTATAATTGGAAAAAAATAAATAAAATACAACTAAGGCAATCAATCAAATCTTTACCTCTTAACTGCATGCTAAATTTGATTCACAGTATCTCAGAATTAACTACTATTGTAACACTCTCAACATTCTTTACTAGTATGTTCCCAGTCCTTTTCAAACGCTTGCCTTACCTTTGAACAGTAGACTTTAGTCTATGATTTTCATTCTTTAATGAGTCGATATGAGTAGTGAGGGTTTTGATTTGCAATTGAAGAAAAGGTATGTGTGTGTAATACTTATCGATCCAAAATAGACAAACTTCACACCATGGATCTATGATAGTTGTTTGAGGATGTCCACGATCATGTGTCAGAACGTCTCCATTGTTGCCTGCGGGTTTTTTATCAAGCTTGATACCTCGAAAACCTTGGTTGTGCTTCAGGCAGGGTGGGAAATTATCCAACAAAATTATAGGCTTGACTAAGATCTGGTTTGAGGTAATCATGGTCTTCTTCTGCCAAGAATCTCTCGATCTCAGAATCAGAGCTCTCATGGACCTCGATCATTTTGATCAAGCTCATATGAGAGTTCGATTTATTTCGTAGGTTCCTAGAAATTAACCTTCCTTCCCTTTTATTTTTAAACCCTATATCCGTTTCACCCTTAGACAGTTTGCACGAAGGTCTGTTTGCATTTTTAGCAGAGGTATTAGGGAAGGCGTGCTTCTCATGGTCATGCAATTCAAAGGTTGTTGATTCAACATCTATTTTCTCGGGCATAGGCTCATTGAGGATGGCCCTATCCCAGGCTTCTTTAGATGAAGGAATTTCTTTGTCAGTGGTAGGGATTGTGGTTTCTTCTATCACAGGATTATCAACCTCTATGGGACTAGGCGTAACGAAACCATTTCGAATTAGGAAGGTGTCCCAATTATCATTTTGCAATTTTAGTTGATGAACTAACAACATCTTTATCAACCCGTAATGAAACAGACTGGAATTTAAAAACTGTATCTTATATCTTTTGGCCATCTTATACATACTTCTCAATAAATAAAAAGGCATATTCAACTAAAAACCGATGAAGTTCATCAACAAACGTATGTGATACAGGAAAACAAGGCCAAAATGACCCTTGCATGTAACGAATTGTCTCAGGATTGCTAATAAATCATGCCACTGAGTTTTCAACAAGGATACAGGCATACCTTTATCACAACACTTGATTTTCCTAGAGGTAAAGAATAGGCTCCATGGTAACTCCTCTACCTTGTCGTTTTTAAACCATTTATGCCCGCTAAATGGAAGACCTGTCGCCTGGCCTAAAAATTCCTTGGTGACCTCGATCTGAATGTCTCCTACCTTGGCTCGACATCCATCAAAAGAGAGGGAAAATTCCTGGGCAGATTGCAAGTTAAAACCCTGAAATTTCTCAAGAAATTCGAGCTAGCCTTGACCCTTAAGGTCTTCCCTTCCATCATCATACAAGAGTAGGGTTTGCGAGCCATTGGGCTCAATCCTTACGATCAGGTCCATGATTTTTCGGAAGGAAGACAGAAAAACACAGTGAGTATGAAAGGTTTCTAGAACAGAGAAGACCAGAGTGAAATCTCATAAACAAGACTCATCAATACCCTAACATGCACGAAAAGGGGTTCTGTACCACAAAAGAAAAGGTGGTTTGTGAAATGAGTGCCAAGAGTACATATGAAACTCAAGAATTAACTAGAAATGATGGGCCTATCGTTGTCGAACTTCCACCTCCCACAGGGTACAGGATACAACCAGGTTCATTCAAATTTTATCATTGCGTAGCAAGGTGGAGTTGATTTCTAAATTTTAGGAGCAGAGAATTTTTGTGAACCAAAGTGTAATGATAAGAATAGGTTTTACCAAGAGCTAAAATGATATATAACATAGTTTAATTTTAATGGATTCTTGGTGTTTTAAACAAAAATTCAAATTACTCTTCACAATCGATGAGCCACTTTAAAGCAATCAACAAGATGAGCTTCACAACAAAATAACCTTCATTAAAAGATCTGTAAAGACATCTAGATTTCATAAAACTTAGATAAAATGGTAATACAATTATAAGCTTTAATGCTTCGTTCATGCTTTCAGTCATGAACGAAGCATGAAAACAAAGAGAAAAAAAAAAAATAATAGGAATAATCGCAACATCATATTTACAGTTCAAAAGTTACTTCCGAAAAGCAATAACTATATGACCAAGTCATGATGAAAACCAAGTCATTTAGTAACTATATGACCAAGTATATAATCAATCAATAACTATATGACCAAGTCATTTAGTATTTACAGTTCATATAGCAATAACTATATGACCAAGTAAATAATCAATCAAGAAAGATAATGATGAAAACCAAGTCATTTAGTAATGGGAAACTGACTTGACCGACCAAAAGAGGAATGAATTTTATGAAGGTATACAGAAATGAGAGAGGAGGGGAAAGGGTGTAGACTTAGGTCTCAACATTGACTCTAATGGGGGACAACACCCCCCTGTGGGGTACTGAGAACAAAAGAGCAGTTCCTTGGAATTAAATAACTTGCTCCCACTTTCATTATATTACCTTTGCTTCTATATGTAATTCATGCATCTCTGCTAATGTCTCTCATCCCTGCATCTTATTGAATCCAAAACTAAAACTACACCCTAGTGCCTTTTTTGGGATATGGAATCTTTATTCACACACAAACTAACTAATATTCAGTGCCTTTGTTAGGATATGGAGTATTTATTCACACACAAACTAACTAATCCCCAATGCCTTTGTTGGGATATGGAGTCTTATTGTTGATCTACTGTATAACAAAACTGAAAAAATAAATGCTCGAATGATGAGCTTATTCAACACACCCCTACTCTAACCAACTGAAATTGAATACTCAAGTATAAAAAAAAATTCCAAAATAACCAATCCAACAATGGGGTTCTTGGCATGTCTTCATGTATGTTGCTGAAAACATGAAAAGACAACAACGTACACAACAAAAATTATAATGGTAGTTCATACTTATTTCCACACACTGTGTGCATCATACCAACAAGTACAATATTAGAGACCCATGTTGAGACTGAATCCATCCAATCATATATGGTATCATCAAGAACATGAGGAGACTCAAGCTGATCTAGAAGATTGAGTCGCTTATGTTTGAAATCTACTATGTGAAAAAGATTGGGCTGCTCCGACCCTCATTGAAACAGATCATGAAGGTAATGTGATTCACAATGATTAAGGGAAGTAAAACACTCTTGACACTGCTCATCTTGTTGTTTGAAATGAAAGAGTATGTATTCTACATGGCTATTTTTTTCTTGTTCTTTCTCCATAATGTCATTTCCAGACTTATAGATTTCTTGTTGTTCAACGATTTCTGGGGAATGCAAATCCACATCTACTATAGAATAGGATTTGAAATTTTGATTTGGTAGCTCCCCTTCATAACTAGTAAATGGAGTTTTTTCAACTTCAAATATATCATAAACAGGTGATAAATCTTCATGAAAAAATTGAGCAACAAATTGATCATATTCATGAGTATCATTCACTGCATCATGAACATAGAGTTGAAAAACCTTTTGTTGGAAATCCAAACTAAATAAGGATTTAACATCAACATTTACTTCCTTCTCACCATCATTTGAAGTTTTAAGAGAATGTTGAAAGTCATCCTTCTGTACAACATAATTGGAAGAAGATGCAACTAATAATAAATATTCTTCCTCTTCACTCAACATTATCATCACCTTCATTGCTCTGCTAGAAGAACTAATAATTGATTGTTGAATATAAGATCCAAATTCTTCACAACAATTTTCAAAAAAATCAAAGCTGGGAAAAACCTTTTACAATGATCTCTAAATGTTGTATGGAATTGTTCTAGAGAAGATATGATAGCAAGAGGCAAGGATTGGTACCATTCATGAGAATATCCCTATAATGAGTACATGAACATCTTCATTAATACATCTTCCTGATGTATCCAAAGCTGATGACTGAAATCATGGAATTAGAACAAATAATGATTTGTTGGTTTATCTTTATCTTCTCTAAAATGGGCAGTTATCCCACCCCACTCATCTATAGTAGGAACCATATTTGGATAACTAGGAACAACGGAGAAATTAAAAGGGGAAAACCTCTGAGCCAAGATGGCTTCCATCTAAAAATATGACTTCATGTGGGTACGCCATTGTATTTTTTAATAGCCATGGAGTCATCAGGTGAACGAACTACAATATGAATGTGTTTGAGATTAATATGGCGCTTTGTTCACCATCAAAGATGGGATATGATCATTCTCATTGTCCCAGGAAAATATATTTCGTTACTCCATTCCATGGCAGCAGTAGCCAGGAATATGTTGGTCTAAAAGTCTACACCTAACTTCTAAAAGGGGTAAGCTAGGACACCTCACGTTATTAATGGTTGGTTTTATTTATTTATAGGTCAGTTAGAGGGTTGGTTTACCAAGACAATGAGAATGGTTGAGTTGGCCAAATTACATGGACGAGGGTCCTCCTTGGGTGTTGGCACACTAAGGACAAACAAGTAAGAAAATAAAGACAGAAACAAGGGAAAACAACAAACCATTCGATGAACAATCTGCTGCTAGAAGTTTAATTCTTAAAATATCATTTCAATGAATTAAACATGTATCAAAACATAGTTACTCCCACAGGTTACAATAAAAAAATCTTCATCAAAGCATTAACTATTCTCATAGGTTGCATATTAATAAAGAAAGGTTATACAATAGCTGAAGGAAAAAGCGATACTTCGCACAAATGAAAATTGTATTCAAGATAAGAGAAAAACATATGAAATTGGACAAAAACACACTATCATCAATAATATATTAATTAGGTAGAGAGATTTAATCCATACATACCGCGGAACATGTCCAACCGGTTATTGTGATCTTTGTATGACCATTGTGGGCAGGGCTTAGCTCTACACATTGGTTGTAAAACAACTTATTAATAGCTTCTGGCTCTTTGTTGGAGTACAATGTGTATACTTCATAACTTAGCAATAAAATGAGTGGTTCTTATCACATAAAATACCACTTATTATGCCTTTACTCTAAAATAGTCTTGAACTCAAATAATTGAAATTGTTGCTAATGATTGTAATTCTAACCTTGTACAATACCTCACAAATTGATATTCAGAAAGAATAGAAAAGATACAATAGCAAATACAAACATTACACACATAGTTTTCACCTGAAATAGCCCAGGAAAAATAGCATATATTATATTCATACATTGTGTTACATTGTTTACAATACAATATACATATAGGAACCCGTGACATCGAAAACCTAATAATGACACAGTTAGTCAACAAGCCTAATTCCTTAGCTGGAAATAGAAAACCATTGGAGAAAAAACATGTGCTGAAAACCACCTAAATATCATGTGGTCCTGAATATGTTGTCAGATAATGTAGATGCTGATGCGAAAAAAATTTGGTGACGCTTACAAACCCACAATGCCCAGAAGCTGACATGAACACTACTACTCGTCTGAAAGATACTTAACATACCCAACATTCTCCCACTTTTGTTTTCTTTGCACACAGGAGGTTACGATTATATATCCAACAATCCAAGGCAACAATGTAGCATGGATCCTCTACACCAAAGAACTTCTCAGTGCTCCTGATTTTGTCAATAGATCTACAACATTCTTCAAAGTGTCCACCTTCATCATTGATACTTTCTTTTCTTCAATCATGTCTCTTACAAGTGATATTGAACATCAATGTGCTGTCTTTGAATGTCATGGCGAGGGTTCTTGCGAAATTTACTCAGCTGTCACATTCTATCGCAAACTTCTTGTACCAAGCTTGATACACGAACACAATCTTTTGCTCCTCGCTTCCTTACTTGCATGAGGTGGTTTGCCATGTGTCCAGTCTGTGGTTGAAAGTTCCACTACAACTTGTCTTTGCTCATCAAGCTTATTGCTCCTCAAATGGGTTAAACTACATGCAGCTTGTGGATCTCTATGATCCAAATCTCCGATGATGCATGAAACACAAAGCCATGTATATAGACCAATCTGTCCAATCCGCGGTATTCAGCCCGTTGCTTTCAATCCATGGCAGTGGTACCACACAAATGCCTAAAACCCTTTTCTTGTTGTGCAATTCTCCTTCCACGGTTTTGGCCTTATACTGCTCAAAGCTCCCGCGCATCAATGCGATGTAATGCGGTCTAGTCTGGACCGTTGCGTACATCAAACTTCCAAATGCACTCACGTATGGAACATGAGACATTTCCTCCTCTTCTTCATGTGTCTTGGGACCGTCCGTAGATAACTTTACACCAACATGAATAGGAACCTTAACAGGTTTACCACATTCCACTGCATATTAAACCTCTACAATGTTGTCTCGACGCATTTTCTCTGTTTTAACCATAGTTTCCTCCTTTTTGATCTCTTTAATTTCCATTCCAAAATGAAATTTGAAGCATAAAGATCCTTCGTAGCCAGATTTAGAGCAAGCCGGTTTCACATCTGGATAATCTCCTTGTTGTTTCCTATCGATAACATGTCATCCACATACAGAGACCAAAATAAATCAAATGATCACCAATTAATTTAGAATACACGGTGATCCTCTTTGCTTCTTGTGGAAATAGGTCCGATATAAATTAATCAAATTTTTGATACCATCCTTAGTGATTGTTTTTAAACCATCTGAGGGACCTTTTCGACTTGCATACTAGCTCCTTCTTTCCTTTCATAGCATAACCATACGGACACTTCATAGAATTTCTTCTTCAGGATACCCATCTTTGAGGGAATCATCTTCGCATCCATATGTTTTACTTCAAATTCAAATGCAGAAGCAACAGATAATAGAAGTCTTATATAGGTTAACTCGGCAACAGGAGAAAAAATATCATAAAATCGATTCCCTCAACACAGAATAACCCTTAGCTACTAATCGAGCTTTGTATTTCTCCACTTTCCCTTAGCATTCAACTTCTTTTTAAATACCCATTTGCTGCCAATGGAGTTTCTTCCGTTAGCAACTCCACTAGATCCCCAAACCTCATTCTTATCCAAACGTACCATTTCTTCTTCCATGGCCCTTTTTCGGAGATTTCCATCCTCTGAATCACTTTGTACTCCCGATAGTTCTAGGATCATCATCGGTAATAGACAAAAAAAAAATTGAAGGCAATCGGATGGACTATACTGCCTTTAAGTAGCCTTTTTTCCTGCATCGATGTCCTCAATTTTGGAGTATGGGGATCTTCTTCTTGATTCATGTTCTTGGCCAGGTGCAGCTTCATCATCCTTTAAATCAAACTCTATATTCTCCTGGATTCTTCCTTACTTGGTAGGACTTCCTGTTTAACAACATCCTTCATTCTCTAAATACCAAATCTCGGATATACATTTTACAACCTAGCGGATTACGGGTTCCCAAGCTTATAACCTTTGAGACCATCTTTATATCCAATAAAAGTACATTTTTTATTCTTCTTATCCGGCACCTCCCTATTTTCCTTTGGAACTTATGAACATACATCACACAAAATCCAACAAGATGTGTGAGAGAAGGTTCCTTACCAGTCTATACCTCTTGTGGAGTCTTGACCACTAGCGGCGTCGGGGTGATCTATTGACCCGATAACATGTAGTACCCACTTGCCTCTACCCGAATTCTTGCCCTATCCTGGCACCATTGAGAATGCACCTTGTTTTTTTCATCAGCGTCCTGTTCATCCTTTCTACTACTCCATTTTGTTGAGTTGTGTATGGAGTAGTATTTTACCTTTCTATATCGCACTTCTTTTAGAATTATTCAAATTCATTTCAGTAGAACTCTCCTCCTCCATTATCTATCCTCGATTACCTTTAATTTGTTTCCTGTTTGATTCTCAACAAAGGCCTTAAACTCTTTAAATCGTCAAAGACTGAATTTCTTCACGAGAATATATCAGTTTTCTCGAGGAATTCATCTATAAATGAGACAGATTACATAGATTTTCCCAATGATAGGACCGACAGAGGTCCAAAAACATCAATGTGAAATAGCTTTAAAATTCCATCTGCCCTCATTGCACCAAAAGAGAATCTTACCCTAGTCTGCTTCCCATATAGACGAAATGTTCCACGAAATCAAAATCAAGAGCAATTAGACATACCTTCAACCATGCCTTCTGAGTGTAGTAGTGAAGACCTTCTATCAATATGCCCAGGTCTTTGATGCCACAACCTTAACCTTTTCTCCAGAGAATGTGGGAGTTCTTTCTTCTTCAACTTCAATATTAGGAACAAATGGAGCTATTACACCCATCCACTAATAGTTAACCTAGCATCTTATATAGGGTTCAAATTGAACTCCCTCATCCATGACATTTCTCCTCGAACCATCACCGAGTTCCCTTTTCAAAAATTGTTTTTACTGACATCTTACATTTTGCTTGAAATCAAATTTCTGGCCATACAGTGATGTAGAACACCGGTGTTCTAATCCTTCCATCATGAGTCTCATTGACCCTTCCTTTTCCTATGATTTTTGGTTTAATTCATCATTTACCCAGAAAACGTACACTCCATCGTACTGCTAAGCCATTAGGTAGAACCGCTCCACAGTGGGAAGTCATATGAAAAGGATGCACTGGAAATCGATCCAACCATGCCTCATGATCTGCATGTGTGCTTGAAGGGCCAAGTACATCCCTCCTTCTTCCTTGGAGGGTCCTTTTCTTACGTAGAAGGAGATTCTTTGAATCCCTTCTTTTTCTCAACTTTGGATCTACCGCTGCTTCTTGTAGTGCCCTTCTTTCCACACCTAACCTTCAAACTTTCGGGGAGATTTATATCTACCCCTTAGACTTAGATCTCCCACTTGAGAAAATTAGATCTATTTCTTTCCCAAGAAAGAAATAGATATAAGTCCTCTTGCAAATAATGCATTTGTTCTATGTCCTTCCATATTCTTTCATGTCATCTCCACTCCAGACAACAGGGATGAGACCACTTCTTTAAACTTCAAAGAAATTGTATTACTACATGGCCACAACTAGACTATCCCGCGAGTTTGGTAAAGAACACAACAAGCCGATACATTTATCTTCATCGAAATTTTAATATCAACATACACTAGCCCATTACCACTTAGTATTGAAGGCGTTCAAATGCTCGCCGAGTCTCCATCTCTCATCCCAAGTTATATAGCTTCTTTCGAGGGAATAGTTTATTTACCGGGGACTTCGCGGTACAACTTCCCCAACTTTCCCATAAATCCTTAGTTGTAATTCCTCTAACACATTGATATCTTGAATCGAGAGGAACCTGAATTGTTCTCTTGCCTTCCGTCCGAGTCTTTTTCAATCATTTGCGAGTTCATGTAGATTAATGGTACACGGATCTGTAATCCGATCTCGTCGCAAAGATCTTCCATCTTGAGCTCCACATCTCAAAATGTTTTCCCATTAAACTTCGATCTCCATCTTCAAATTGCCTGCCATTTCTTTTCACACGAAAAACAATGCCCTTGAATCTCCCAGCTGTGAACAAGAAACATCGGTCTCGAGCCAAACCCTTGGCGACAAAGGCATCCCGAAGCCAATAAAGCTTCGTGCAAATGTAAAATTCTAACCTTATTGCAATACCTGGCCCGATATTGAAGAAACGAGAAAGAAAGATACAATGCTTAAAATGCAAACATTACCTGGATATTTTCACACAGGAAATAGCGGAAAATAGCATATATTATATTCATACATTTGTGTTACATTGTTTACAATACAATATACATATAGGAGCTAGCGGCGTCCAAAACCCTAACCAATGACTTGGATTAGTCCAAACCCTTCCAAAACCCTAACCCAATGACCTGGATTAGTCCAAAACCCTAATTCCTTAACCGGAAATAGAAAACCATCGGCAAAAAAAACCATTTTCCGAAAAACCACCTAAATATCATGTGGTCTCGGAAATATGTCATCCCAGTAATATGTCGTCCTGGAAATATGTCGTCCGGTGCGAAAAAAAAAATTGGGGGCACTGCCCCCGAACCCCTGCACCCCCTGCATGCCTGACGTAGACGCTCAGACACTACTACTCGTGCAAAGAATATAACACATACCCAACAATGATTAACCAACCGATGCATATGTTGAATCGAACTGAGTATTGAGAGAACATGAATAGGAGTGAAAGAACTAAGTTATTATAGAGTAATGGCATGCATGTGTGTTATTGGAGGCCACTAGAGATAACTTAATGTCTTAGCAGTGTTTCTCCCTGGAGTCTCCTGGAGGAAAGAAGCAAGTCATCTAGTTTTTTCTCGGATTCTCTGATATTCTTTCTGCAATCTAGATTATAGATTCTCGAGTTACCTGGTTGTGGTATTACAGGGTATGGATTCCAAAAATTATGTTCCATACCTTTTGGCTATCGTAGAATGACTGCTAGATGATAAATATGATGGCATGCACTGGCTCGACATTCCTTGGTCTAGCACCTTTTTCAAACTTCAAAATATTCCATTAACAAAGACAAGCCACTTTGAAAATTCAGCGTTTGGGAGTTCTTAAATGCAAAGTGTTCATATCTCCTGGAGGCCCATACTTGAAGAGTCATTAATCACCGCTTATGTTAATTAACCCGAGATTAATACTTCAGGAGTTCGAGACTCCAACTATTGGGCGTTTGGGGCTTGGGGAGACTATGCCTGATCCTGATAGAAATATTCCAGACTGACGTGGTAGCCTAACACTACGGACAATGATTTCAACACTTCATCGTTCAGAAGATTTCGAATGTAGATCTTGAGAATCTCTCGGAGTGACAACCTTCTGGATATGATGTTGCAGCGTGATGTGAATTGTTGATGTGTCAAAAAAATAAGGATGACACGTGTCACCTGGAATGGAGCAGATGTTATACAAGAAATTCCTAAAATGAATGCCTTGTGTCATCATCAAGACCGATTTCCAGGTGGAATGTGCCATGTGTCATCTTGAGGAAGGACCTGCATAAAAGGAACTTAGGCACTTCGATACTTTGGCCTTCGACCTTCCGCACTTTTGGAAACTGTGTTAAATATCGATTAAAATATCCTAGAGGAAATTTCCTTGGGGTGATGTGGTGGATGTGACATCATAACCGATGACATGTTATGAAAAGAAGGGTGACACATGTCACCTGGAATGGGGAAAATGGCATGCTGAAAATGCTTGAAATGAGTGCCACATGTCACCACAAAGATCGATTTTTGAGGTGGCATATGCCACATTTATGCCACATGTGTGCGCCATGTTGACCAAAGAATAATTTACATGAAAATAGCTTCGACACTTCCATGCTTCATAGCTTTGGCCTTCGGCGATTCTGGAAACTACGTTTTCTCTAGCTCAAAATCTCTCGGAGTGGCGTTCTCCCAAATCTGATGTGTCCATATGACATAACTATCACTGACATTTCATGAAAAGAGAGTGTCATGTGTCTCCTGAAAATGAGCGGATGACGTAACTTGAATGACTTGAAATAAGTTCCATGTGTCATCGACCAATGGATGCCACGTGTCACCACAAATGAATGCTACGTGTCAGCGCAAATGAGTGCTACATGTCTCTAGCTCTTCAAGGTTTAGGTTATTCCAATTGCAAAGTATGTATAACTCCCAGAGGACCAGACTAGTAGAGTGACATGGCACTTCAACACATGGTAGTCCATAGGCTTCAACACTTCGAGGCTCCATAATTTCGACATTCGGGAGATTTTTAGTGCTAAGTGTGAAGATCTCCTAGATGGTTGATCTCATGGAGTGATGTGTCAATATTTCATAACTCTGGTAGTTTTGGGCTTTGTTGATATATGCTTGACCTGAAAAAAAAACCTCTCGGATAAACGGACTCACGAAGTGATGTGGTAGTGAGGATCCACTCTGGAACTTTGGGGGTCTGGCCCTTCGAGGGTTCGAGCTTGTTATTAAACCCCACACGATTTTTAAAATATGAATGCATGGGAGCCATTGATCTGAATGGATTGTTGGTTTCTCCACCATTGAAAACTGAACCTGTCTATTCTCACAATCTGAGCTCGACATTGACTATTCTGCATTACTTCGTTTTGTCCACGGGTGTTCCCTGTGCATACAAAATACTTGGTTGACCTACTTCTAGCTCAATTGGTGATAAAAATTATGACAAGTATTCCCAAAGCAAATCATGACATGAAATCATCCTTCAAGAAAATAGAAACAAATTGCATAAAGAATCAATCAAGAAAGATAATGATGAAAACCAATTCATTTAGTAATGGGAAACTGACTTGACCGACCAAAAGAGGAATGAATTTTATGAAGGTATACAAAAATGAGAGAGGAGGGCCAAGGGTGTAGACTTAGGTCTCAACATTGGATCTAACAGGGGACAACACCCCCCTGTGGGGTACTGAGAACAAAAATATCAATTTCTTGAAATTAAATAACTTGCTCCCACCTTCCTTATCTTACCTTTTCTTCTGTTTGTAATTCATGCATCTTTGCTAGTGTCTCTCATCCACGCATCTTATTGAATCCAAAACTACAACTAGACCCTAGTGCCTTTTTTGGGATATGGAGTCTTTATTCACACACAAACTAACTAATCATCAATGCCTTTGTTGGGATATGGAGTCTTTATTCACACACAAACTAATTAATCCCCAGTGCCTTTGTTGGGATATGAAGTCTTATTGTTGATCTAATGTATAACAAAAATGAAAAACAAATTCTCGAATGATGAGCTTATTCAACACACCCCTACTCTAACCAACTGAAATTGAATACTCAAGTATAAATTTTTTTTCCAAAATAACCAATCCAACAATGGGGTTCTTGGCATGTCTTCATGTATGCTATTGAAAACATGAAAATACAACAATGTACACAACAAAAATTATAATGGTATTTCATACTTATTGCCACACACTGTGTGCATCATACCAACAAGTACAATATTAGAGACCCATGTTGAGACTTAATACATCCAATCATATATGGGATCATCAAGAACATGAGAAGACTCAAGTTGATCTAGAAGAATAGGATTTGAAATTTTGATTTGGTAGCTCCTCTTCATAACTAGTAAATGGAGTTTGTTGAACTTCACATATATCATGAACAGGTGATAAATCTTCATGAAAAAATTGAGAAATAAATTGATCATAATCATGACTATCGTTAGTTGCATCATGAACACAAAGTTGAAAAACCTTCTGCTGAAAATCCAAACTAAATAAGGATTTATCATCAATATTTACTTCCTTCTCACCATCATTTTAAGTTTTAAGAGAATTTTGAAAGTCATCCTGTTGTACAACATAATTGGAAGAAGATATAACTAATAATGAATCTTCTTCCTCTTCATCAACATTATCGTCCCCTTCATCTATACTTCTAGAAGAACTGATAGTTGATTGTTGAATATAATATCCAAATTCTTCACAACAATTTTCAAAAAGTAAATCAACTGGAAAAACCCTTTTACAATGATCTCTAAATGTTGTATGGAACTATTCTAGGGAAGATATGATAGCAGGAGGCAAGGATCATTACCATTCATGAGAATTTCCCTATAATGAGTACATGAACATATTCATTCATACATCTTCATGATGTATACCCAACTGATGCATGACCTCATGGAATTCGAGCAAATGATTTGTGGGGTTACCATCTTTATCTTCTCTAAATATGGGCAAGTTATCACCCCACTCATCTATAGTAGGAACATTATTTGGATAACTAGGAACAACAGAGAAATTAAAAGGAGAAAACCTCTGAGCCAAGATGGATTCCATCTAAAAATACGACTTCTTAAAACTGTGGAGCCGCCACTGTATTTTTTAACCATGGAGTCGTCAGGTGAAGGATCTGCAGTATGAATGTGTTTGGTATTTTTTCACCATCAAAGATCAGATATGATCGTTCTCATTCTCCCAGGGAAATATATTTCGTTACTCTGTTTCCTGGCAGCGGCGCCAGAATATGTTAGTCCTAAATTCTTCACCTGACTTCTAAAGGGAAGATCTAAGACACCTCACGTTATTAATGGTTGGTTTTATTTATTGATAGGTCAGTTAGAGGGTTGGTTTACCAAGACATGAGAATGTTTGAGTTGGCCAAATGACATGGACGAGGGTCCTCCTTGGCTGGTGGCACACTAAGGACAAACAAGTAAGACAATAAAAGAAATAAACAAAGGAAAACAACAAACCATTCAGTGAACAATCTGCTGCTATAATTTTAAGTCTTAAAATATCATTTAAAGGCACTAAACATGTACCAAAAACACAGTTACTCCTAGAGGTTGCAATAAAAAACAATCTTCATCAAAGCATATATGTTCTCATAGGTTGCACATTAATAAATACATGTTATAGAATAGCTAAAGGAAAAGAAATGTACTTTGCACAAATCAAAATTGTATTCAAGATAAGAGAAAAACATAAGAAAATGGACAAAAACACACTGTCATCAATAGTATATTCACCAGGTAAAGAGATTTAATCAATGCACAGAACAGGTCCAACCAGTTATTGTATTGATCTATTTCTCCCAAAAAATGAACCCTTCTATTTATCACAGATGTGGAGGCTCTCGACCAGTGTGGAACCGAGGCTTCTCTCTACATATCGGCTGTAAAACAACTTATTAAATTAACTAAAACACTGATGGAGTACAACAATGTATAATTCAAACTTAATTTAATAAAAAATAGTGGTTCTTATCACACATAAAAGACCACTTATTATGCCTTTACTCTAAAATAGTCTTGAACTCAAATAAATGAAACTGGTGCTAATCATGAACCAACTGATGCATATCATGAATCAAACTGAGTCTTGACAGAACATGACTAAGAGTTACAGAACTGAGTTCTGTATCAATTACTGGCATGCATGCATTCTATTGGAGGCCACTGAAGATAATTGAATGTGTTGGAAGTGATTTTTCCTGGAGTCTCCTGGAGGAAAGAAGAAAGTCATCTACCATTTTCCCAGAGTCTCTGATATTCTTTCTGCAGTCTAGATTATAGATTCTCGAGTTCCCTGATTGTGGCATTGCAGGGTCCAAATTCTGGAATTTTTTTTCTATACATGTTGGATATTGTCGAATGACTACCAGATGAGAAATCTGATGATTTGGACTGGCTCGACGCTCCCTGTTCTGGCACCTTTTTCAAAGTTCAAAATATGAAATTAACGAAGACAAGCCACTCCAGAAATTTGGCGTTTGGGAGTTCTTAAATTCAAAGTGTTCGTATGTCCTGGAGGATGAGACTCACAGAGTCATTAACCGTTGTGTATGCTAATTAACCCAATATTAAGACTTTAATAATTAAATAATTCAAGAGTTTGGGACTCTGTCTCTTTGGTGTTTGGGGATTGGGGAGACTGTGCCTGCTCTTGATAGAAATATCCTAGAGTGATGTGGAAGCCTAACACTATGCAAAATGACTTCGACACTTGTCATTCTGGAGATTTCGAATGTAGAGCTTTAGAATGTCCTGGAGTGACAAGATTTCAGATCTGACGTGGTGACATGTGAATTGATGATGTGTTAAAGAAAGTAGGATGACACATGTCACCTAGAATCGAGTAGATGTTGTACCAAAAATTTCTGAAATGAATTCCACGTTTCATCATCAGGACCGATTTCCAGGTGACATGTGCCACATGTCGTCTTGAGGAAGGACCTACATGAAAGGAACTTAGGCACTTCAAGAATTCAGCCTTTTGCCTTCGACACTTTTGGAAACTATGTTAACTCTCGATCAAAATCTTCCAGAGGAAATTTCCCTGGAGTGACGTGGATTTTGTGATGTCACGACCGATGACGTGTTATGAAAATAAGGGTGACACGTGTCACTTGGAATGGGGAAAATGGCGTGTTGAAAATGCTCAAAATCAGTGCCACGTGTCGACGACTGATGGCTACCACTTGTCACCATAATGATTGATTTTCTAGGTGACATATGCCACGTGTATGCCACATGTGTGCGTCATGTTGGTCGAAGAAGAATATTATTGAAAGGATCTTTGACACTTCAGTGCTTCAAAGCTTTGGCCTTTGGCGGTTCTAGAAACTACGTTTTCTCTGTATCAAAATATCTCAAAGTGGCGATCTCCCATATTGACATGTCCATATGATGTCACTTTCATTCACATGTCATGAAAAGAGAGTGACACGTGTCACATGGAAATGAGAGAATGATGTAAAATGAATGACCTGAAATGAGTGCCATGTGTCAGTGACCGATGGATGCCATGTGTCACCATGGATGAATGCTACATGTTAGCACAGATGAGTGTTAAGTGTCTCTGACTCTTCAGGGTTCAGGGGATTTAAAATGAAAAGTATTTATAACTCCCGGAGGACCGGACTAGAAAATTAACGTGGCACTTCGACACGTGATAATTTGGAGGCTTCAACACTTTGGGGCTTTGACATTTCAACATCCGGGAGATTTTTAGTGCTAAGTTTGAAGATCTACCAGATGGTTGATATCACGGAGTGGCATGTCAAAATTTTGAGGCTCCGATACTTCAGGGTTCCAACAGTTCGAGGCTCTTATGATCTGCGCTTGACCTGGAATAAAACCTCTCAGATAAATGAAATCACNGAAGTGATGTGGAAGTGAGGGTCCACTCCGACACTTTGGGACTTAGGACCTTCCATGGTTCGAGCTTGTTTTTAAACCCCGCATGACTTTGAAACTCTGGATTCAAGGGATCCATTGATCTTAATGGACTATTGGATCTCCACCGTTGAAAATTGAAACTATTTGATCTCACAATCTGAGCCTGACATCGATTGTTCTGCAGTGTTGTGTTTTTTCCACAAGCATTCCCTATGCATACAAAATACTTGGTCGACCTGTTGCTAGCTCAACTAGTGATAAACATGGTGATAAGTATTCTCAAACCAAATCACGAAATGCAATCATCCTTATCAAGGGTCATATTTCTCTCAATCGACTGCTTCTTGTCGGATCCTGTACTAACTTCCATCACCCTCGACTTACAGTCCTTTTTGTAATGCCCAACTTTACCGCATTTCCAACATCTTCTTGTTGACTAAACCAAGGATTTTGATCTACCCTTCGACTTAAAATTTATACCGCAGAATGTGCCTTTATCTCTTTCAATCAGTCAACCACTCACCACTAAAGCATATTTGGTCTATCCTTCCATGTTCTTTCCTCTCATTTCTTCTAACAACAGAGAAGCAACCACATAATCTAGCTCTAGTGTGGTTGTATTACTCCCTATAGCCACCACTAACCTATCCCATGAGTCTAGAAAAGAACATAATACGATTATACACTTCTCCTCCTCAGTGATTTTAATGTCCACAGACGATAACTAGATTAAAATCCTATTAAACACATTTAAATGATAGTCATCGAACTACCATCACTCATTCTCATAAGATACAATTTATTTATGATAAAGAACTTATTTACCAGAAATTTCGACTAGTATAAGCTTCCCATCTTGTCCCACACTTTCTTGGATGAATCATCACCTAAGACATTCAATAGTAACGAATCTGCAAGATAGAGCTAAATCATACTTCTTTCTCTTCTTTTGAGTTTCTCCCATTCTTCCATCGACATGCCTGTCAGCTCATTACATGGAAAGACCGTTGTCCATTATTTCCAATATACAAGAAGATATTCCAAGCTTCCAAAGCTCAAAATTCTGGCCATTGAATTTTTATATATCTATTCTTGAACTTCTTTCCATTCTTTACCACCATCTTTAATACAATTTATGACTTACAAATCTTATTGTACATAGGGTTTAGCTATCAGATTCAATATTGGTAAATCAAGATATGATACACACGTCAAAGCATAACAAATCTTTGATACCACTTGTTAGGGATCAACATTTCTTTGATACCGCTTGTCAAGAAATGAGACACACTTCCACACTAAACCTAGTAGAAGAGAATAAGAATTTAATGAAGAACGTAAATGACAAAGCAATCACATAGTACACAAAGATATTACCCTGGAAACCCAAACCGAGAAAACCAGAATTCCTTGAGCATTTGCTCTCTTGTTGTCTTATTCAATCTAAATAAAAAGTTACATGTCTAAATTTTGTCCACACCTAAGACACAATCGACATCATACCCTCTTTCATGCACAAGAAAAACCATGTAGCCAATTCAGTTTACATCTGCATGACCAACAACCTACATCTAAATATTTCTCTAAAGATTGGCTATCTTATGATTCATTGATTATTAATAGTTACAGGATTATAACACACCACTTTATAGGATTTAGAAGAGGAAAAACCCTAAATACATGTCTCCCCAAAACGGTTACAGATCCATCCAAATCATTGGCTACAAATCCTGTGAATCTCAATATTTTGTTACAGTCGAATCCAAGTTAGATTACCAGTCGAACTTCATTCTGTCTTCAGTCGGTTTCCACATGAACTCCTATCGACATCTTGTTGGTTGACCTCTTTGACTTGTTATCTATGCATTTACCATGTCGAACTGCCTATTTTGACTTTACCCAGTCAACTAACCTCAACCTTTGACTTGTTGTCAATCTACCTCGACCCTCGACCTATTGTCAATCCACCTTGGCTTTGACTATCAGTCAATCCACCTTGACTATAATTTCACTAGAAAAAATATAACAACCCAAAATGGCACTCATCCTAATGGGTGGTTTTTTTTTCCCAGCACACTCCTCAACCTCTTATATTTCAAAGGGAATACATGATATGGAATTGCATGGAAATTCAAGGCAAGGTAAGGCTTGGTATGGCATGAAATGAAAAGGAAAGGCAAGGCAAGGTACAAAAAATCAAGGTGTGTTCCAGTGGTGTTGTTAAAAAAATAAAAATGATAGGGATGGGACTTAGAGTGTGGGACGAAAAATTTTGTTCCTAAAATCAAAACTAAATTAATTTAAATATTGATGAGTGGGTGACAGAAGGACTTAAAAGAAAACTGGGAAAAGCATAGAGAAGAAAATGACACAGTTGAGAGGAGATAAGAGTGTTGGTCTCAGGAAATGAAACACACTTCCACACTAATCCTAGAAGAAGAGAAGAAGAATTTAATCAAGAACGCAAATGAAAAAAGGAATCACACAGTACACCAAGATTTAACCCTGGAAACCCTTAACTGGGAAAACCAACATTCCTTCGAGTGTTTTTCTCTCTTTTCATATTATTCAATTTGAATAAAAGGTTACATGTCTAACCTTGGTTTACACCTAAGACACAATCAACATCATACCATCTTGTCTGTGCAAGAAAAACCCTGTAGCCAATATGGCTTATATATACATGACCAACAACCTTTCTACATGAATTAGCATATTTTGCATTAGCCTTTATGACCTTACATCATGCCTCTTTATAGGCTTTACAATAGGAAAAAATTTAAATATTGGCACCCAAAAATGGTTACAAATCCATGCATATAATTGGCTACAAATCCCACAAATCCGAGGATTATATTATAGTCGACTCCAAGTCAGATTATTAGTTGCCTACCAGTCGACCTTCATTCAATCTCTAATCGGTCATCTCACACCCACACTTCGACCTCTTTTCGGTTGAATTGCCATCAATATCTGCAACTTCTAATTTACCCGGTCAACTCCCTCGATCTTTGACTTGATTTCGATCCACCTCAACCTTCGACCTTCAGTCAATCTATCTCGACTTGGAATTTCACTACAAAGAATATAACAACCAAACATTCTTCCACTTTTTGTCTCATTTGTTGAAACTGGATATTCCTGAACTTCCATTCATAGAACTAGGGCAACAATGCCCATTCCCTCTCTGCACCAAGAGAACTTCACAACACACACTGACTTGGTCAATGAGTTTGCTATGTTTTCCAACATTTTTTCTTTTTCCAGTATCACCTTGTTACTTTCCACCATATCTCTTATGAAATGGTATTTTACATCAATTTGTTTAGTCTTTGAATGATAAGTAGGGTTCTTTGCCATAAATATTGCACTTTGACTGTCGCAACTTACCTTCATAGATTTTTCCTCAAACCCTGTTCCTAAACACAACCATTGCAGCCATATTGCTTCTTTTCTTCCATGAGTGACTACCACGTATTCAACTTATGTTGTTGACAAGGATACAACCACTTGTCTCTTATGCATCTAGCTTATTTCTCCACCGAACATCTTGAAGACATATACGTTGGTTGACCTCGGTCGATCCAGATCTCCTACCCAGTCGACATCGAAAAATCCATGTACATTTAATTTATCACTGTCACCTCCATGTCTTCCTTGGTAGCATATAGCATAGTCCTTATTGCCACACAAATACCTAAATACTCTCTTGACAACTATCCAGTGCTCCTTTCTAGATGTTGACTTGTACTTGCTCAATACTCCCACTGCATGGGAAATGTTTGGTCAAGTGCCAACCATCAAATAAGTTATATTACCAACAACACTTGCATAGGGAGCGTGTTCCATGTCCTCTATTTTTTCTTATGTCTTTGTACACTATTCAACAAAAATCCTTTCTCCCATAGGAATTGGCACCTTCAACGATTTTCAATCATGCATGTTGAATCATTTTAGAACTGTTTCAATATACTTCATTTGATTCAACCAAATCTTTCTAGAGGCTCAATCTCTCTTAATCTCCATTCCCAAAATGAGGTTAGATGCACCAATATCCTTCATGTCAAACTCAGAGGATAGTTTCCTCTTTGCCTCCTTTACTGCATCTAGGGTGTTTCCAATCAACAACATGTCATTGACATACAAGGCTACATATATGAAATTCCCACCTTCTTCCTTAGAATATATGTACTAATCAACTTTGCTTCTCATAAACACCAAAATAAGTATGTATGTGTCAAACTTCTGGTACCACATCCTTGGTGATTTATTTAGACCATAAAGGGCTCTTTTGAGTTTGCAAACTAACTCTTGTTTTCCCTTTACTAAAAATCCTTCAGGCTATTTCATGTAGATTTATTATTCCAGGTCCCCATGTAGGAACATTTTATTCACATCCATTTGTTCTATCTCCACATTGAATGTTGCATCCAGAGACATCAGTACTCTAATGGACTTTAGTTTTTCAATAGGGGAAAAAATCTAACCGAAGTTGACTCCCTCGACTTGGGAATAACAATTCTCTACCATTCGAGCTTTGAAATTATCTAATTTTCCTTTGGCATTCATCTTCTTCTTGAATACCCACTTGCTACCAATGATATTTCTTCCACTAGATAACTTGACTAAATCCCATGTATCATTATTGTACAAGGATTCCATCTCTTTGACCATGGCATCCTTCTAGAGTTTACCCTTTTTCAAGTAGACTGCCTCACCGACCGACTTGGGCTCATCGTCGATGGTAATTAGCACGAATGTGGAACATAAATCAAATGGACTATACATTTCAACTGGTTTTGTTATGCTTTCTAACCTCCTTAACACTGGAGTTTATTGCTCCACCTCTTCCTTAGATTCAATCGACTCGTCTGAACCATCTTCTTCATTCCTTAGTTCAAAGTTCAAATGACACTATCTGAAGATTATTATCGGTTTAAACAACTTATTCAGGCCCAAACTTACCTCTGACTTCTTTGATGACCACATATCGACTATACACTGTTCTCCTTGATCCAGGATCCCATAGTTTATATCCTTCCATTCCTTCTTTATATCTAATGAAAATACATTTGACTACATTCTTGTCCAGCTTGCTTCTCTTTTCCTTGGGAACATGCACAAATTCATCATATAAAAATACTTTGAGATGTACCACCGAAGGATTCTTAACATACCATACCTCATTTGGAGTCGTGTTGACTAGTGTTGACGAAGGAGACATATTCACCATATATCTTGTAGTGTCGACTGCCTCTGCCCAGAATTCTTGTGCAAGCCCATCACCACTGAGCATGATCCTTTCCTTATCCATCAACATTCTGTTCATTCTCTCAGAAACTCCATTTTTATGTGGGGTATATGGTGTGATAATTGGTATTTCTATGCCACACTTATTATATAATTGATCAAATTATTTTCCACATAATTCACCACCATTGTCAGTCCTCAACACTTTAATCCTCTTTTCTATCTGGTTTTCCACAAGAGCTTTAAAATCCTTAAATCTCTTGAAAAACTCTATTTTCTTACTTAGGAAATATATCCGTGTCTTCCTGGAAATATCATCTATGAAGGAGACATAATACATGGATCCACCAAGTGAAGGAACTATAACCGAGCCAAACACATCACTATGAACTAGTTCTAGAATCCCATTTTCCCTTGTCATTCCAAATGGGATCCTCACCTGAATTTGTTTTCCATATATGAAATGTTCACAAAAGTAGACTTCTAAACAACATTTAGGAAAAACTTTGACCATACCTTTGATTTTCATAGATCAAAGTCCATTTTCTCTAATGTGTTCCATTCTCTCGTACCACAACCTGGTCGGGTCAATTTTATCATGCCTTGTCGAGTCGGTTTGAACTGACTTAGCTCAAGTCGAGTCAAGTTGAGTCGCAGTTGAATCAATTTAAGGAGAAACGATGTTGTTGCATCCAGTCGAGTCAACATTCCCTAATAACTTGTATAGGGTACCAATCAAAATTCCTTTCATTAAGACCATCACACCTCTGACCATCTTGCACGAATCCTTATGAAACAAAGTATGCACACCTACATCACTCATCTTGCTGACATATATCAGGTTTCTTGCCAAACCTATAATGTGTAGGACACTTGGAAGGGTTCTTTTCCTCCCATCCTACAGTATTATTCAAACTCTTCCTTGTCTAACAATCATGGTTTTCAAGTTGTCCCCTAGGAACACATCACCCCCATCATATCGCTCATATTCACATAACCATTCTTTCTGTGGTGTCATATTATAGGATGCTCCTGATTTTATCAATCAAACATCTTGATCCAACTATGTACTGGTCGAAGCTAGTACACATCACCTCCCTTATCTGGGATCTTCTTTCTCTGAGTTGACTGCTTCTTGTGGGATCCATCAATGAATTTTATTTCCTTCGACTTACAATACTTTTATACTACCTAGATTTCTGGCATTTTCATCATCTTCATGTTGACAGAGTCGAGGATTTATATCTACCCTTTGACTTGAAATTTATACCAGAGAATTTTCCTTTATCTCTTTCAATCGGTCAACCTCTCACTACTACAACATCTTTGGTCTATCCTTCCATGTTATTCCTTCTCATTTATTCCAACAACATAGAAGAAACCACATCATATAGCGTTAGTGTGGTTGTATTATTTCCAATAGCCACGACTAAGCTATCCCAGGAGTCTGGAAAAGAACATAATAGGCTGATACATTTCTCCTCATCAATGATCTTAATACCCACACACGATAACTGGATTAATACGATATTAAATGCATTTAAATGCTTAGTCACCGAACTTGCATCACTCATCCTCATAAGATACAATTTCTTTCTAAGAAACAACTTATTTACTATATGTTTCGGCTGGTATAAGCTCTCCATCTTGTCCCACAGTTTCTTGGTCGAATCTTCACCTAATACATTCAACAACACTGAATCTGGAATACAAAGACGAATCACACTTATTTCTCTTCTTTCAATTTTCTCCCATTCTTTCGTCGACATGATTGTCATCTTGGTACCTGGACAAATCATTGTCCATTATTCTTGATCTATAAGATATTCCATTTTAATCTTCCAAATCTCAAAATTCTAGCCGTTGAATTTTTCTATCTCTATTATGGAACTTATGACTTTTACTGTACCTAGGGTTTAGTTCTCAGATTCAAGATTGTTAAATAAAGATGTGATATAATCGCCAAATCATAACACCTCTCTCATAACTCACTTGTAAAGAATACCTAAGCTATGATACCAGATGTTAGGAAATCAAAGACACTTCCACACTAATCCTAGCAGAAGAGAAGAATAATTTAATCAAGAACACAAATGAAACAAGAAATCACACAGTACACCGATATTTTCCCTTGGAAACCCTTAATCGGGAAAACCAACATTCTTTTGAGAATTATTATCTCTTTTTTGTCTTATTCAATCTAAATAAAGGTTACATGTCTAACCTTGGTCCACACCTAAGACATAGTCGACATCATACCCTCTTTCCTACGCAAGAACAACCCTGTAGCCAATCCATCTTGCATATACATGACCAACAACCTACAATTTCTACATGCATTGACATATTTTTCATTATCCTTTATGGACTTACATCATTCCTCTTTATAGGATTTACAATAGGAAACACCATACATATTGTCACCCAAAAAAGGTTACAGATCCATGCATATCATTATTTACAAATCCCAAAAATCCCGAGATTCTGTTATATTTGACTCCAATTTGGATTACCAATCAGCCTTCATTCAGTCTCTAATTGGTTGTCTCACACCCTCACTTCGACCTATTTTCAGTTGACTTGTCGTTGATATATTTGACTTCGAATTTACCTGGTCGAATCCCTTTAAATTTGACTTATTGTCGATACACCTCGACCTTCAACTGTCAATGGATCTACCTCGACTTAGAATTTCACTGCAAAGAATATAACAACCCAACAATTGGTCTTTTTTTCTGGGAGAAAGAAAGGAGAAAGACAACCAAGAAGAGAGGAGAATAGAGCGTTGGTTCGCTAGGTGGTGGTGGTAGGTAGGTATCATAATTTGTTTTATTTCTTGATAAAATATTTTACCAAAAATATGAGTGAGTTCTATTTTATTATTTAATTCATAGACGTCAAAGAAATAAAATGTCTTCTAAAGGCAAGGAAGGTCTCACAACGAATAAAGGATATGTGCAACAGAGAAATGTAGCCTCTCCTATAAGGTGAGTGTTAATTTATTCTTCTTCTTCTTCAAATGGAGTACTTATACAAGCACTTATATGAACATGACCATGACCTATACCATGAACTATACCTAGACCATGACCTAGATCCCCCTAGCTCCATCTAATCCTAGGAATAACATATACTCTACCCTTAACCCCCTCCACACTCAAGCCCTAAGTGTATTATTCCTATACCTATTGTTTAATAATGATATTTTCTGGATATGACCATTCACCTACGATTTAATAATGATTTCACATGTATTAATGATTATTATGGTACATTGATTATGCTTTTTTATTTTAATATAAGAATAATCTTTTAGTGGATTCAATATTATTTATATGGAATATTTATGGTTCTTTCACAATCAATGTTTGACATGCCATAGATTATGTATGCTAGAACACTTATCTATATGTACTCACACACACACACTCTCTCTCTCTCTACCCCCCCTCTTGGTCTTTCTCTCCCAACCTCTCACACTCTAAAATAATACATATATACCCACTTCTCTATTCACCTATTTCATCTAACCCTCACTCTCTCCCACACTCTCCCCACCTTAGTCTATTTTCTTCTATCCAACCCCCCTTCCCTCTCTCCCCCCCTTCCTCTCACTCTCTTTCTCTATTCCCCCTCTCTACCTCCCTATCCCTYACTCTCTCTCTCTAAMCCCCCTCTCTACCTCCCCATCCCTCACTCTCACACACTCTCTCTRTCTTCCCCTCTCCSCCTCTCACACTCTCTTTCTTTACCTCTCTCCACCCCCCTCTCTAAATCAAAAGGAAATAAATGGCCTTGACATAGAAAGACCTAGACATGGCAAGGCCTACACCATGACCTAGACCTATATCATGGCCATGACATAGACCGAGATTTATACCTATAACATGACATAGACCATGACATAGAGCTAGAGATAGACTTAGAACATGACCTAGATCTATACTATGACCATGACCTAAACTATGTATTGCTATGCATATTGCATTTTTTTGGACTATTGATTCATTAATAGAATTTAGTTTTCACTTTATACTATAATTTTAGTATTTTATCTTGTGTATCCTCTATAATAATATATATTCTTTCATTTCATTCTCAATAAAATCCAAATCAAATATTGTCAATAAAAAGAGGCAATTAAAGCTAAGTGAGCATAACAAAACAAAATCTACTCGCACTTTGAAGTAGTGATAATTTTATTTTATCACTACAGTGTATCATAATACTCTCATTATCTTAATTGTGGGAATTAAGCCTCACTATTATTTACAAGTTATGTGTCAAATATCCACATGCTAAAATAAAAATGGCATCTAAAATATTCGTGGTAGGAAAATTTATAAAAAAATAGTGGAAGGAAATAGAGGTTGCAACAAATTGTCTTAATGACAAGTCACCATATAAATAGATCAACATGATCTTGGGAAGTAACTCAATCACAATTTATTTAACTGCAAAGCTACTCATGCACCCACAAAAGTTATATAACACAAGAATATTAGGTGATACATTAACCAATCATTCATTGTTTGGAATAGGGCCATAACAAAGTTGTTTATTATAGACTTCAATTTTTTTTAAAACTAAAGAAAAAATTGAAGCTAACAACCAATTTGTGCAAGGCAAGGAAAAGCATTTGCAAGAATATTGATAGAGGTTGCTTCTCAAGCCTTTATTTTCAATTGGTCATGATTATCAAACCTTCCATCATTCATCAACTTCTCATCGAGTAGACAAAGCAATTACATGCAAAGATGGAATAGATGGTGTTCACAAAGGCACCAACTAACAATAGTTGTTGTTGTACACATCTACAACAAAACAAGTTTCTCAAGAATCTTGAACATCAAGAAGCATTTTGCATGTCATCAACAAACTATATGTTATAGCATACATCTCGTGGAAGATAATGGAAGCATGTCGAAGGAGAACTAAGATGGGTGGTTCATTTTAATTTTGTTTTTGTTTTTCAATTTATGGATTGTGACTTGGTCATAATTGTAACTAGCATTGAGCCATTTAAAAAATACAAAGTGTTATTTTAAAAATCAAAGGTTAAGATGGATCTATGCTAATTTATTTAAATTTATTTTATTTTGTTTAGGTGTGTAACACCCCTAGTTCCCCCAGCTTGTAAATATAACTATAACTTGCCTATAGACTAGGGGTAGATTGAATATGTACTGTGGACATTGGAACTAATGAACCTTTTTATTATAAAAGGTAATGTAAATATATATGTATTTTCTATTATTGAATAAAATGGATAGTGTTGCATAACTATTGAGGAGGGGGGTTTTCCAAGATAGACCATGATTATATGCGAGGGATGGTGGGGGGAACCGGAAATGGTTGATATGACACCCACCAAACCAGTACCTTATTGGATTTAATTTCTCAAACCTAGAATAGTCCACTGACCCATAAATGAATTACCAATTAGGTTGGTAGTTGAAAATTCCCTCCTCAAGAGTTAATGAGGAGATGGGGTAGAGTACCCATATGAAATGCTTACATACCTAACCACGAGTTGAGGATTCAGACCCATGCAATCATGTTGAGGAAGGAAATAAATCAAGTAATTGGATGGGAAGAGGTAGATTCACAGTAAAAAAGCAGAGTGGAGAGACCAATCTCCAGAAGAGAAAAGAGCGCTTGCATCTCTCTAGTTCAAGAGAGAACTGAGAAACAAACTCGTTCTATGCACAAGAAGATATTGACAACATTTTTCAGTCCAAGCTGATAAATGGGGCTGACGAGTGATTGCGGAAGTACTTGTTGTAGACCCCCTTGCTTGGTATAGAGGAAATTGTTTGTTAAGTTCTTGTAGGAGGAGGAGAGTAACCTCCATCCCTGACTGTCGTTGAGCAAGAATAAAGAGTCTCTCTCAGAGCATCGTGGTCTAGTTAGGGGATGGACAATGATAAATCCATTCTGGAGTGGTTGAGCCTATGGTTGGGTGGAAACATGCACCCTTCTCAGAAGTTGCTTCATGAATCTCGTTTCTTAATAAGTATTCTCATATTTTGTATACTAGAATTGAAATGATGGTTGAATGTTCAAGTCTATGATTAGGCTTTACATTTTGTGATTAAATTATAGAAATCATTATGATTATTCTGTGAACCCATGTTTTTGAATGGTTCCTAGTTGTCTCTGTGTAGCAGTAGGAGGACTAATAGACAAGGGTCTTCACATTAACTTAGGAAGGAGTTCGCGGTTCCTACATAGGTTGAATAATACTTTTTCCCTGTTTTAAAACTTAAGTCTTTGAATGGAAGACACATCCTTCAAACTAGTCAACCAAGAGACCACGAGCTCATTCCCGCAACCTTAACCTACTCTTGGATAAGAACTACGAGTATGACCTCTAGAGCTTGATAAAGTTCCATACGACTGGGACCTTGGACCCCTTCGCTAAGTTCAAAAGGATCGAAGCTACTCTGGCTTTAGGACTCCGGAAGTTCGGAGTTCTGGAATGCATGACTTCACAACCCTCGAATACAATTGAAGACAACCTATTGATTTGGTTACCAGAGAGGTTGACTGACATCTCGCAATTTCCCTAACTGTGACCATGGGACCAGTCCCACCATTAATCCTTGATTCATGTATCGGTCACAAAGTAATGCGAGTCATAGATCCGAGGGAATTCAAAAACTTCCCTGACCATTGGATCTACGTTGTGGTCAGTCTGGCATTGATCACTTCGGTAGTGTAGTGGTTTCATAACACCAAAACTCCTGAATTTCAAAGCTGCGAACTAACGTGGACCATGGATCTAAGGATCCTTCAGGACTCTCCTCAACTATTAGATCCTAATCATGGTCATTTCGGCATTGACCACTCCATAAGAAAAGGAGTGTGAAGTGGGTGGAACTTTCAAATGTTGAACTTGCGAAGTAACAAGGGCCATTGATCCGAGGATCATTCGGGATCCCCTCTGACTATTATATATAGACCCTGGTTAGACCGATTCTTACCACTCTAGGAGAACAAGGAAATCCACACTGTGGATCCCTCGAATGCCGATGTTACGAAGGAATGGAGGTCGTAGATACATGGATCTACGTGGACTCATCTTGATCGTGATATCTAAGGAGCATTGGAAGTATGTTGGCCTAGAGTGAAGTGGCACAATGAAGTCAGGGGACGTGGACCCACGTCGAACGTTCCATGTGTCACCTATATTTTTTCTTTTTGCAAACCCTATGTTCCCATTAGAACATGACACATGTTACCCAAAGATGGAGCCATGTGTCACCTCTGCCCCTTACCATGTGTCATTCGCTTGGAGAAAGATCATTTGGCCAAAGGATGGTGGAGTACCCATGGACTCCAAGAGTTCGGGACTTAGAGAATATTGGAAGGATGGAACAATAGGGTTAAATTGGATGAAGGCCCAGACCCACTTGCCCCCATCTTTGCATTTCATGCATCGCCACATGTAAGTGTGGTTCCTTCAGAATTTAGGGAATTCAAGACTCTGGAGGATTGGAGTGGTGTGTGTGGATGAGTCGAAATGGGCCAAAGGCCAGAGCTACGTGTCACTATTTCAGGATCCTTCGAGAGTCCGATATTTTGGGACTTCGGAGTATTTGCACACAACAAGGAAAATAAGTGTTCAACACCCAAGTGTCGAACGCTGAACTCTCCTCTAGCTTCTTTTCTCAATGAAGATGGAGTTTTTCTATTGGATTGGACGAGGGATGGAATTTCATCATGGATGTAGGAATTTGGAGATGGTACGAATGAAATGAACCCACATGGGCACCATGTGGCCCTTGACCAATAACACCCATAGAGCTTTGGGAGGGTATAATTTCCAATCCAGAGCTTGGTTTCTAGCATGATAGGAATCGTTATAGAGATCTTGATGAGAAGAAGAGGGATCAAGATGTTTAGAGAAGGTGAAATTTTGATTCTCCATACCTAAAAAGGATACTTAGGGGTCGGGTGTGTTACATGGTGAGATTATTTTTTCTTTTCCTTTTTAATATTACTGATCGGATGTCAATTTTATTTCCATGAAATTTGTATATTACACACACCTTGCTTCTGTTGGTGCAATTAGTTTCAATCCACTTTCTAAGTACTATTTCTCTATGTTTATTTAAAATTATCAATATATTTTATCTCCTATTAAAAAATATCCACAAAAAACATGGAATGGTTTTTTTATGAATGTTGTTATGGTTTTTAAACAATATCCACTAAAAACATGGAATGGTTTTTTATGAATGTTGTTATGGTTTTTAAAATGTCATAGTGATATATTTCCGAGTATATTTTAAGTTATAAGAAAATAATTTATAAAAATAAATCCTAGTTTTTCTTTATAAAAAGTGTTTTGTAATATAGCAAGTGGAGGGAAAGGAAGTTCTTTACAAATACCATTTGGCATCTCTTTGCCAAGATTATATTTTGTTTTTCCAAGCTTCCATGTCATTTTCATATATCAAGTATACTGAAAGTTTATCTTTCCTATTTTTATCACAAACTTCTATAAGATGTGTCATGATATATCAAATATATTGGAAGTTTATCTCTTATATATTTATTGGGAATTTTGATAAGATGTTTGCAACAATCCCATGAAATAGGAATAAATTCTTACTATGTCATGATTGTTCATATAACTCGATCAATGTGTTTCTTGGATAATGGGGATGAGAGGTAGAAAGTAATTAGAAATATCACATTAATACAAAAAGGAAATTGAATAAAAAAAATAAAACCATTCCAAAAATAAATGAGAACCAAAATACTAACAAAAAAAAATCACTAAAAAAAGAATTTTATAAAACATTACATGAAAAGTAAGTAGAATAAACCATTTAAACAAAGTAACTTTTACATTTTCATATTAACCTTGTCTATTAAAACTTGGAAGTAGCCCCAAGGGTTATCTCAAGTGGTTCTGAGCGATACGTGAAGCTATCCCCAACAAAGGAGGTCATGGGTTTGA
>SNQJ01S0012330.1:71256-88179 GCA_010110895.2 Picea sitchensis
TATGTAGATGGTTTTTGTTGTTCCAAGAATACAATTTTGAGGTTGTTGTGAAACCATGGAAGTTGAATGTTGTTAGAGAAATATTTGCCTCACCATATGCAATCTTGAAGAGAGGGCCTTATTCCATTTCCCTATGCAGAATTATCTTCACTGTTACTAAAATCCAGAGACAAAAATACAAATTTTTCCACTTGTACACATCTTGCACACTATACATAAAGTGTATACATAGGCTTCTCCACTACAACCCGCGTACATCGAGATTTGTGCCAGAAAATGAAAATTAAATGTCGAGTTTCCATGTCACGATAGGAGATCTCTGATCCTTGGCCTTCCATTGATCTGAATTTTATGAGAAAAATGAAATAACTATAGATTATTAATAGATTCTTAACACAGAATAACATAGATATAGTAAAAATGGTTTTCAATTCAATAAGGAAATAAGATGAAACTGTAAAATGCAGCGGGAAACAAGCTTGCTGGAATGGTGGTGGCTTAAATCTGAGGAGAGATGTGACGGTTGTGCTCATTCACAAGAAGATCATTACAATGAGCCTTTGAAGGCCTTTCAAAATAAACATGAGTTTAAAAAACCCTAGACATCTAAAAACCTAACCCTAGGAGATGAAGCGCCAAAAGTCATGTGGGCCCCATTTGGGTAAGTCAATACATCAGTTTCCCGGGGTCGTAATGTTTGCATACGATCTTCGTTTTAGGTGTATGATAGCCCGTTGGAAAGATCTATCTGAGGAATACAACAGTTACTAATAATTTCATGATGGTATATTTCAACTCCAACATACCCAAAAAAATGTCATTTAGGGCCTCAAAACAACTCCAGAAGTTCAGGACCCAAAAAACTGCTAAAAATAGTAAATTATGAAAATTGCCAGAAAGTTGTTTTGAGCTAGCTGGAAAAGGTGGGTGGACACAAATATCCACCTAGATAAATTATCCCTCCTTAGGAAGCAATGGTCTCCATTGCATTGATTTCCCCCATTAGACGAGGACATTTCTGCTGAATTTGGCCTCGGGTGAGGCACTTGCCTTGGTGCAGGAGCTGCCCTTCTTTGACGACTCGATAAAGATGGATCCTTTCTTGTTGATTTCCCTTGATATGTGTGTCCACAATTTGATTAATGGATTCCTATTTTATGCAGTCAGGGTTGAGCTCTGTTGGTGTCAGTTGTTCTTCTACATCTGAGGTGTCCAATAATGGTGGGAAATACGGTCGAAGGAGGTCCATGTTGAACATTGGGTGCAAGCAAAGGAAAGGAGGAATGTTGAGCTCAAAAACATTATCCCCCACAACCTTGGTGATGGTGTACAACTCATAACGGAGTGGGCGAAGCTTCTGATGGGTTCCTGTAAGGCATTCTTTCTACAACTGCAACCAAAATTTGTCGCCCACCTGAAACTTATGTGGCACCCAATGTTTATCATGTCAATACTTGTACTTGTCATTGGAATTATGTAGGATATCATGAACCTATTGGCAGATGTGTTGGATCTTCTCAATGAACTGGGTGGCTTTGTCACCTTCAGTTGGAGTAGGAGATGAGTCGTTCGAGGTGACCGCAAGGGGAAGTGCAACATCTATGAGACCCAATGGTTGGAATCCCAACCCCACATGAAAGGGGTTTTGGCTAGTTGAGCTATGTAGGGCTCGGTTGTAGCTATGTAGGGCTCGGTTGTAGCTATGTTGGACATAGGGAAGACTCTCAACCCATGTGTGAGGGTGCTTGGAATTATACATGCGTAGGATATGCATGATCATTCTCGGTTTTCCATCTTTCTGGGGGTGGAAGGTCGTGGATTTGGTGAGCTTGGTGTCCAACAGTGACTAGAGACTCGACCAGAATGTGCTGAGAATTTGACTTTCCCGATCTGAGAGAATGGTTTGTGGGATCCCAAAAAGTACCCAGAATCGTTCAAAGAATATCTTGGCACTAGCTTCTGCTGTGATGTTCTTCTTGTAGGAAACCATAATCAACATCTTAGAAAAGTGATCAACAACCACAAAAACATAGTCATTTCCCCACTTGGTGGATGGGAGGCTCGACATGTAGTCCATTGATATGGATTACCATGGCCTGTCAAGAGTAGGAAGATGGGTGTAGATGCCCTGTTTCTTAGTGGTCGGTTTGGAGATAGCGCAGGCAGTGTAGGACTTGATATACTTGTTGACCTCCTGTCGAAGTTTTGGCCAGTAGAAATGTTTTTGTAGCATCACCACTATATTTTTAATGCCAAAGTGTCCTGCCATTCGATTGTAGTGGGATTCCCAGATAAGCTTCACCCGCTCGCTTTATGGAACACATATATGGCCCAAACGACACAACAACCCATCTCAAAGATGAAAATTATCGACAACTGCGTTTGGACCCAACATTTGGTAGGCAGTGGAGAAGTTTGTGTCTGTCTCATAGAGTTGGGGCCATCTAGAGGTCTCATGGCCATAAGAGTCTAGCACCATGGTGAGTTCTGCGACTGGATATCTACTGAGGAAATCAACGACGCGGTTGGTGCTTCCTATTTTATAAGTGATGTTGAGGTGTAATTGTTGTAAGTATGTGGACCACTTTTGATGGAGGTCATTCTGTAATTTTCCTTGTGTTTGCATGAACTGCAGTGGCTTATGATCAGTGTGGATGATTGTCTCCCTCCCAAGAATGTAATGTCTCCACTGGCGGTAGGATTGTACAATGGATTACATTTATTTGTTGTAATTAGGGTACTTACAGACAACATCTGATAGTGTATCACTATGATAGGCCACAGGGTGGTCATGCTGAGTGAGAACATGCCCACAACATAGTCTGAAGAATCTGTCTCGATCTCAAAGGGTTGTTGCAATTTTGGTAGTGAAAATACTGGGGCTGAGCACAAACACTGCTTCAAATCATCAAACTCTTGTTGTTGGGACTGATCCCATTCAAATTTTTCCTTACCACCACCCTTGGTTATTTGGTTGAGGGACCATGTAATATGGGATAATCCCAACATGAACCTGTGGTATAAATTGGCAAGGCCCAAGAAGCTCTGAAGCTCAGTGAGTGTGGTTGGGGCTCGCTAGTCACGGATGACTTGGATCTTGGTTGGATCCACATGTACGCCATGATGATCAACAATGTAGCCCAGGTAATGGGCCCTGTCCATGCCGAAGGAGAATTTTTCCGATTTGGAATATAGCTTGTGCTGATGCAGGGTGTGCAGAACCTGTTGAATATGATGCAAGTGTTCTGCCCAAGACTTGTTTTAAATGAGAATGTCATCCAGATACACCACTACAAAAGTATTGGTGAATGGTCGCAAGATATCATCCATCATCCTTATGAAAGTGGTTGGATCATTTGTCAAACCAAATGGCATGACCAACCATTCAAAAAGGCCTTCCTTTTACTTGAAGGCAGTCTTCCATACATCTGTTTGTTCTATCGGGACCTGGTGGTAGCCAGACTTTAGATCAATTCTACTGAAGTATTTCGCCCCTGTGAGTTGATCAAGGAGGTCACGATTCGGGGAATTGGGTACCGATTTCTAACTGTGATTTTATTCAGGGCTCGATAATCAATGCACAGTCGCCAGGTTCCATCTTTCTTCTGTACTAGCATGATTGGGCTCCTGCAAGGTGATGAGCTGGTACGAATGTGCCCCTTGTGGAGCAGTTCTTGGATCTGTCTCTTGATCTCCTCATTATCTAACATAGAGCGATGATAGACTGTCCCATTGGGAAGCAATGCGTTAGGGGTCAGATCAATGGGGTGTTTGACCTGACAGTGCAGAGTTACCCTGGTAGGTGAGGAGAAGATATCCATGTATTCTTTGACGACCTTATTTACTTGTTTCTGCTGTGTGGAGAGGGCATCTGCAAAGACCTTAGATGTGGTTGTGATCTTTCACTCATTTCGAGAGTGAATCACGAAGAAGACAAACTTCCTTGTCTGAGAGATGACCTTCCTACATTCCTTGGCAGAGATCAAGTAAATAGCACTAGGTGGGATTGCCTCAGGTATCCTGTACAATTTCATGTTCAAAGTAATAATAACACTACAAGGCCTAGACTCATATACAACATGACGTTTCCATAAATAAGGTTGGCCCAAAAGAACATTACAAACTTCAAGAGGAGAAACATCACACAATACCTCATCTTTGAACAACTTGATGCCATATGACAGTCGTCATTGTTGGCTGATGCAGAGATCGCTTCGTTGGCAGAGCCATCCAATGGTGTAGGGTTATGGGTGTGGAGTTGTCAGTAGGGCCATCTGATTGACAACCTCTGATGAGATGAGATTCTTATGGCTACCGCTATCAACGATGAAGTGCAGTAGGGTGCCTTTTACCCACATCTATGAATGGAAGAGTCGCTCTCCTTCTTCTGGCTCATCTGGTTCATCAGGTTGGAGCTTGGTGGTAGCAACGATTGCATTAGGTTGCACGTCAATGATCCTTCTTCCCCTTTATGGTTTTGACTTAGAGTCAGAACCCGCATCTAATTCAGACGCTTTCACTTTGGCCACCAATGACTGCTTTGAGCGGTAGTCAGTAGTGTTATGCCAAGGGCTCTTATGGAAGCCCCACCACTTCCTGGTATATTTATTTGTCTTTACGATATCCCTCTTTTCTTTAGGCTTGGACTGGTTGTCCTGATACTGTCCATATTTTATTTGTCCTTTGTTCTGTGTGTTGGGGCCTCTCTTTCCTATCTTTTGTTGTGAGGGGTTCCCAGGCCCAAATTTTCGCGTCTTTTGTTTGAGCTTCTGCTCGATTTTGACAACATATTGGTAGGTCACGCCCAAGGATGAGATGTATAGAAATTCCATTTCAGTATGGATGTATCTATGCAGAGCACCATGATATTTGAGAACTATATGTCGCTCTGAATCTTTGATACCCATCTTGGTGCGCAAGGTATGGAATATATTTGTGAACTGTGGCATTGCTTGGTCTCTTTCTTGTCACAGTGTGGTCCATTTGGTATACAAGTCATCATAACTTCCAACAGGGTAGTATTGTTCCTTAATAGCATCCCTGAAGGATTCCCAAGTGGTTGTGACTGTAAATAACAAGGGTTCATATGTTTCCTTTTGCTCACAGAATTTTTCCCACCAATCTTTGACATGGGGAACGACTTTGAGGAGCACAAAAGTAATCATTTCTCTATTCGAAAAGTTATGGATAGAAAATAGCATTCTAGTAGATTCAACCACTTTTCTACACTGTCTGCGTCTATCTCACCTTCAAATACAATAATATCGAAGTTTATGTGTACCTTGAAGGGGGTGGCACCTCCGCTCGAAGAAGATGCGTCGCCTCTTGGTAGCCACTGAAGGATTTGCGCAAAACTATCCATCATCTCGTTCCTATGTTGCGTGAGGGATTCCCCAAGAAAAATTTTGAAAGGATATTTTGTCCCATCATATTTATTTTCTCCTACCATGAGAGGTCACTTGGGCATGTGAGAGATTTAGTCCTCAAGAGAAACAAGCTTGAGACTCAATTCTTTGTACTCTAACCTCGTTGGGGACATGCATTAAGACGACAAAGAGAAGATCTCTCTGATACCACTGTTCCAGATTTTATGAGAAGAATGAAATGACTACAAATTATTAACATATGCTTAACATAGAATAACAAAGATACAATAAAACTGGTTTTCTATTCAATAAGGAAATAAGTTGACACTGTAAAATGCAGTGGAAAACAAGCTTGTTGGAATGGTGGTGGCTTATCTCTGAGGAGATATGTGACAGTTGCGCTCATTATCAAGAATATCATTACAATGAGGCTCTGAAGGCCTTTTTAAAATAAACAGGAGTTTCAAAAACCCTAGACATTCAAAAACCTAACCCCAGGAGATGAAGCACCAAAAGTCATGTGGGCCCTGTTTGGGTAAGTCAGTACATCAACTTCCTGGGGTCGTAACTTTTGTATACCATCTCCGTTTTAGGCGTACGATAGCTTGTTGGAAATATATATCCGAGGACTACAACAATTGCTGAAAATTTCATGATGAAAACTTTTGATTGCAACATACCCAAAAAAACATCGTTTAGGGCCTCAAAACGGCTCCGGAAGTTCACGACCCGAAAAACTGCTAAAAATAGTAAATTACGAAAATTGCTAGAAAGTTTTTTTGAGCCAGCTGTAAAAGGTGGATGGCCACTGATATCCACCTGTATCATCCATATACTAGAAATGTTCTGACTCGACCCTTCAATTTCATTTTGAAGGATATAAATGAGCCAATTTCGAGCTATGGAAAGGGAGAAGAATTCAACTTTGAGAGCAAAGTTACTCTGGAGAAATTATTTACTTCATATTGAGTCTGCATCCATTTTTCCTTTAAGTTTGAACATAGTGTTCAGCCCCCAAGATCTTCCCTTATTGATGGAGAACATCATTGTCTCCCTTATATGAGCTTGTCTTTGGTGGAGGCCCAGCTAGAAGGAACTTAGTTTCTCGGTTCTGAACCGTGCTGACATGAAAGTCTGTAATATTTTCACTTCTGTTGATCATTTATTAATAGAAATACTATCTTCCCGTCCAATTGATATCTTGAAAATATATGAGTTATTATCCATGGGCGTATTTGTTATGTATATTGATAGATTATGCTATCTAAAGTGATAACCTTTTATATTATCACCATATACTTCTTTTGCTTGTTTGTTGAGAACTTGTTGCAGGTATATAGATTTGGGTCAAAGTGCTCAACGATGGACTTCATTGAACATCTGGACGAGGTAGGCCTCATTCTTATCTCGCTTGCACATTGGTTCATATAACAAGTTATTGGGATAGAGTTGATTTCTGCAGTCATTTCCGTCTGTTGTGGTTCACCCTAGCCATAGAGAGATTTTCCTCGTAACAAAATTGGTGACCATACTAGGGAAGAATCTTATTTCTTAGGGTTTGGAGTACTTTTCTCCTTAGATTTCTCTCATTTCTATTGTGGTTCTTGTTGTATCATTTCTTGATAGCTCTTGTTCACTCCGGGTCTGAGTTTTCATCCTTTCTCCCTTGCTTGGCCTTGTTTTAAAGAATATATGTTCCTTTTGCCTTGACAATCACGTACATATGTTGACTGTCTCACTGCAAGTTGTGTATATACGCTCATTTTTCCTAAACAGTCGCATACATTAGTTTTCCTTGCCTTTTTTCCTGGTCTAGTGTTTGTTGGGTGTGATTTTATGCTTGCTGAGCCTTCTTGGGTCTCTGTATTTCCTGTTGAGTGCTTGTGGGATGACAAGAAACCCTCTTTTGGTTGAATTTATGGGCAAATTATTTCTCATTATATTTTCATTTTGTATTGTCCTTGTACATTGGGTTGGGTATTTTGTTGCTTGGTATCCTGCTTGAGTTGTCTATTTTCATACACAGTAGGGTTATATATCAAGTTACTTTTCAGTCCATGCATTTTCAGTTGTGTTATATTGAAAATACAAAAAATAGGCATTTTGCATTGCTTGGCATTTTTGTCTTTTGAGTTTTTATCATTAGCTTAGTGCATATAGTGAAAGATTACATTTTTACTTCAGAATTGTAGAGTTGAATTTGAAAATTGCATCGTTTTTAGAAGCATATCATTCATTAAAAGTTAAAGTTAGGCTTTGCATTACTTTCATATTTACTTTTCTTGCAGAGTCATAACACCATGAGTTTCACTACCATACCTTTTTGAGTAATCATGGCCATTAAAATCAACGCTATAATTTAAAATTGATTAGTAACGATTTTATTTTTCTAGGGTGCACAAACTAGCCTAGGATTTAGTGCCTTGGAATAAGATTTTGTGAGTAAACTTCTCCAAGGCAATTAGATGAACATATGTGTTTGATTTAGGGAGTGGAGAAATCCATTGTATAATTGGTAAGATCAGGAGGCTCCACTCACACCATAGTTAACCACAAGGTTGTGTGAATTCGTTTGAAGGGATTCCCACTTGATACCTTCCTAGCATCAAAGATATTTCTGAGGATCTATTCGTATTTGGGGATCTTGGTAGTGACCTTACCTTCGTGAGAGGTAGTGCTTTCAAGGTTTCAGGCTTTGCTACCCTAGCCATATGGTGGACCTGACTTACGACTGCTCGCATGTGCATATATTATACAATGGTTTATTAGTTGCTTGACTTAGGTGTCTCATAGGTTACTTGCAGGGGTTATTTTGCAGGTACCCTGGGTCAAATAAGGTTCGGACATCACACATCCTTTATGGAGGATTACCTCTCCAGGGGGATCTGTCTGACTGGTTGTTTAAGCCCATGAGGACCCTTATAACTGATTATGTTACCTCCGATATTTAGCAGGGAGTCTCATCCCCCTCTTGGGAAAGACATACCTTCTTTAGGGAGGGAGGCCACTCAACCACTTTACCTTGTTTGCATGTATATTGACCATTTTACTTTTGGTGTTCTCTTTGATTACTAGTTGGCCTTAATAGTTTATAATGATTTCTCATTGTCATGGATAGTGGAGCTCCTTTGACTCCCTCGTTTACCGCTACCTACCCCATGATGCCTACTCATGTCATGGGGACGATTCCTTTCTTTTTCCTTAATGGCATGCAGAACTATGGAACTCAGTCCATGCCTTGGGTCTCTAGTCATTCTCCTATTGATATGCCTTCACTCTTGAAATCCTCTCTCTGGTTCGCATATATGAATCCTAGCATTGGATCCAGGGGCACCATGGCCCCAATGCCTACGCCTTCGTTCGATATGAGTCATGTCCCTCAACCATATTTCACGACGGGAGGCTAGAACCTCCCCTCTTACAGATCCAGTTCTAGCTACACTCCTCTAGAAGCCAATACTCAGATGGGTGCTTATTCTACTTATTACACTCCATCCATGTATCATTCATCCGCCATGTCATTTCCTTTGAACACTTTTTCCATGACGAGTCTTCATGTATCCCTGGGTGTTTCATATGGGGAGAATCTGTTTTACGGTTTGAGCTACCCTCTTTATGGATCCCCTGCGCAAGGGGGAAATGTATATCCTCACTCGAATAGTCCTTATCATACTTACTTCTCTTCACAAAATTCAGTGATGATTCCCATTTATACTTCTCTGAATCAACTAAACAAAGGATACTACCTTTCTGGACAGGGACAGGGGTAAACCAGGACCCTTCCTGGCCTGCTATGTTTCAAAGTCAATCTTTCCCTATACCTTGGTATCAAATTCCACAACTCACCGCTAGTCCAGTCACTATAATTCATACTAGAGATCCATCACTAACCTCTATCAGTCATGTTGGGGATGGGTCGCCAACTTCTACAAGTCATGTTGACAACCCGCACCTAGTTGCTACTAGTCATGCTGGGGGCACCACTCTAATCACTGCGAGTCATATCAATGCCACATCTCCAACCTTTGTATATCATGTAGGAGATGACTCTCTCTAATTTTCCTGTCACATTGAGAGCATGTCACCGGCCATCGTGAATGACGCTAGGGGCATTGAGAAACCTAGATGTCTCAGATGTAAGCCTAAATTCCTTTGCAGGACTTGTGAAGGAGATCACCTCACTCGTTTGTGTCCAGCCACTATTGGGTTACTAGAAGAGTGGGGCTCACCTAAGGGCCCTTTAGGTTTTGAGGCATCTATGGTTTCCCCACACCTTGTTTCTTCTTTGATTGACATAGCCATAATGTCATTGCAATCCTCTCCAGACCTCACCCCAGTTGTTGAGGGTGATGTGTCTCCTATCCCTGTTACCATGCATCCTCTTCAACCTAAAGTTGAATAAGTGGTCGCACCAGTGTAATCTCTGGTCAATCCTACTCCCCTTGTGGGAAGTGACACATCGTTCAACCATATTGTCAACATTCTTGATCCTGCACCTTCTGATCAAGAGACCATATTACTTTCACCAATTCCTCTCCCTCCAAGTTTTGAGGAGATCACCTTTGACTAAGACAATCTTGTGGGGTATCCAATGCCCCCGCCTATGTCTTTTCCTGTAAGAGATATTATCCGATCTATCACGGAGACTACATACTCCGTTAGTTATTTATCCTCCTCGACTTGGAGAGATTTAGGTTTTCCCAAGCTTATGTCGGCTATTTGTAAGATATTGACATTCCGCAGAAGTTTTGCAAGGGATCCTTGGCCTCCCCCGTACCTTTCCACTTAGACTCTCCCACAAGAGTTTAATTTAAGATCTTTTCCAACTCATCTAAAAAGTGAAAAGATTTCCGAGTGATTTGTCCCTTTCACACTCGTTAAATTGGACTTGAAAGGTTGTGAGTCTTTGTTAAGCTCTTTTCTGACTCGTTATCAAAAAGTGAAAAGATTGCTGAGCGAACTTGTCTCTTTCACATTCATAAATTGGTTTTGAAAAGACATGTATTTGGCACAAGTTTATCCCTTTTTCACACCAAGTAGACTAAAATAAATAAAAAAGGAATTTTTTTGGCATTAAGTTGTGATTGCATCTCATGCCCTTGCTTGCATTATTGCGCCTATAGTCGGTTCTCGCTTTGTGTTATAAACCATTTGCCTCAGCATTTTTGCATCCTCAACCAAGAAGAGCCTTGTTTATATCCTTCGTAATTTGACATCCTATACCTAGGATAGAACATTCCTCCGAGTGTCCAACTCCCGCATGCACTTCCCTGCATTGAGCATATGTATGTTCCACTGCTGGAAATAGTTTTTCTTACTTGCGACACTCGTTTCCTCCTCTGTATCATAACATTCATTTGTCTATGAAAAAACAAAAAAAGATGGGTGGGAAGGGAGTATTATCTTGTATCGACAACAATCATGTCTCCTTTGAACAGAGCACAAATTTATTTGAGTCCATTCATCATCATAATTTTTGGATTAGCATGGCCTTAGGAAGATAAGCTCATTATAGAGTTTTCTCTACTGACTGGTTACTCTTCCAGTCCCTATAGATAATTTCATTGATGCCTCTAACATCTCATATTTTCATCATTGGGTCTATGCTGTCAGACTCCTCCATATGTCTCATGCTCTTGTTCAAAGGAATTCTATCAACCTGTGTCATCCACTCCTCAAAACTCTTGACTTTGCATGTCGGCCATACCCTTAGTTTGTCTCAGAATCACATGATATTGTAGTCATGTCATGCACCCTGGCCCTACTTCCATCATTAGTAGGTAACCTTGAACCCAAAAGTCATCATTTCATCATTGGTTGTTGTCTGGGTGGTTTTCCTTGTGTTTGACGTCAAGAAATCTATTCACACATTGGGATTCGTGCAATATCTTGGATTCCATTAGCCTTATTGGTGGTTTCCTCGCCTTTGTCAACAATTTTCATTATTGGATTCTATTCAGAGGGTCTTTTTTGTGTACCTCTTGCACTCGGAACACATGAAATATGCACATGGTCATTGGTTCATGAACATGTTCTTCGTCCGATTTCCACCAAATCATGAAGCTCTTTCTTTGTACCTTGTGATGACTGATGAAAGATGCCTTAATGCTCTCCTTTCAGTGGGTATCTTTCCATCGAATTCAGCCCATTTATTATGGAAATGGGACCTAGAGTCTTATGAGTACCTTGAGGCTTACAGTCATCAGTGGCAGGATCTCTCACCATTGATAGTTGAGAATACATCAATGTCTCCTGATCGATGGATTCTTCAGGTGTTTGACACCGAATCCTTTATTCACACTTGTAAGAATTTACTCGGTGCCTTGATACCTACTTTCATTATCGATAGACTATCTCGTGCTTGTTAGTAGTATATCTCAATGACCGGTAATCAAACAATGTCTCACTGTTTTCGACCTCAACTCCTTTATTCACATAATGTATACTTTCACCCTTGGTGGATTGTGTAAGAAGACTTGAAGACGTCACTATGTAGCTGCATATTTTCTGAGCTATTGCTTCCTTTTCATTGGACCAGTACCTATATGACTTTAGTGATCATGGGAGATCAGATTGTACTCCATGGTATACATATATCTTCATATTGGTTTTGAGACTGGTTCTACTAGGCCTTGTTCATGACTATGGAAACTATTGGCATGCAACCACATTTGTATTTTCCTATTCATGGCCACAAACACTTGTTGGGTATATTTTTCACATGGATTTGTTGTTGGATTACTGAGAGGGGGGGGTGAATTAGTAATAGAGAGATAATAATCCTTTTTAACCAAATAATCCAAGTGTTATATCAATGTATAATTATCATCCAATAATGAGCAATGAACAAATGAACAATCATACACATACAGAGTACACCATTTTTTTACGTGGAAACCCAAAGCGAGAGAAAACCACTGAATTTTTTTTCTTATATGTTTTGAAGAATTACATTCATTGAAAGCACCAACTTCCTTTTTTTTCCAGCTGTAACTAGAAGGAGGTTCCAACCTCCTATTTTCTCAGGCTACAACCTAAGGGAATATCCAACTCCCCAATTCTATAACTAAAACTAGAAGGAGGCTACAACCCACTATGTTCTCCGGCTACAACCGGAAGGTGGCTACAACCACCTGTCCTTGCCCCATCCAACCACCCTGAAGTAGAAGTAGAATTATGGAAACACTATCACACTATCACTATGATATATACCACATTAAACCTGGACCATGGATCAACCATGCATCAACCTGTACCTCAACCTGTAATCAACCTGTACCATAAACAAGTGCATCAATCATGCACCAACATGTACCAAACAACTTGTACCATAAAAAAGTGCATCCAACCATCTACCAAGTATGTACCAATCATGTGTCACCTACTCATCAACTATGACTCATCAATATGTACCAACTTGATCAACTATCCACCTCATGTATGTTCCAACTCATCAACTACTTGTCTCAACCATGTACCCAACATGTACCTTAACCAAAATCCCTCATCAATTTCATCATCCAAATATGGTTTCTAACTCTGTAATATACTTGGTTTATATTATCACATACCGTCAAACCTTCCTTAACTTTAACAACAAGAGACTATCATTTTCATCAAACTTTTCTTTAGTCTCACATGACTAGTTTTGGATTAGTCAACAACCCTAACTTGAAATAATGATAACTATGTACCTGTAATGAATAAAGATATGAAACCAATACGCAATGTTATTTAGTGTGTTTTATACAATTTCTCTTGGTGTCACTGCTTTAAACCTTTCAGAAAAGGAGTTATAGCAAAAATGGCATACCTTGTTGAATTCTGGCTTATTCTAGAGAGATACCTTGTAGAGCGTGACCCACATGGAATATTTGTTGAATTGATCTAAAAATGTTACACAAAATATTAAATACTATAATATAACCAAAAATTTTTGTCTTACTAAATTTGGATATGTTATGAAGAAGTTATGACGTTTTTTCCCGAAACACCTATTTTAGACTAGTTTTAGGACTAGCCACAAACCCTATTTTCCACGGAGTGTAAATCAAAAAATAAAACGACCCGCAAGATGAATATTTTACCACAGATAATTGGATATTTTTCCTCAATGGAATAACAATTGAACGGTCTAAATCATTCTAGAAAAAAAGTTATTGCAAAAATGGTGAGATGACCTGTAAATAACATACCTTAGAAAGCATCATCAAAAGAATTTATCCTCCCTTGAATTCCAGCCTTCTTTTCTTCACCTTCCTTATGAAATTAAGATTAGATATCCTTTGGTTACCTCAGACACCTATAGATATTCAATATGCTCAAGTGTGATCCAAAATGAGAGAGCCTTGCCTCTTATTTATACTCTCCAAGTAGCTTCCTTAAAAACATCTTCGAGGTCACTTTGCTCACTTTCCTTATTTTAGGGTTAACCCGCTTCTAATTTCTCCATTAAATTTATTATTTAAACAATTTATTTTGTATTCACTTTTAATTATAGTACACTCATCACTTCACTTTATTATTTACCTTCTAAAATCTCTTAAACCACTTTGACTACTTTGACCTTTTGGGGCTTCTAGATGACATATGAGGGTCCTCTAACTTTGTAAGGCCATAACTCTCAAACTCTGAGGATTTATGTGACATTACACATACCACCAAAAATGGAATGACGTGTACTATCTATATAGAATAGTATTCAATAAATATATATAAAAACTCATACCATTATCCATCAAACAAACTTGGGTCCATTACCCAAACCTGGGTTCTCCAACTTCTTATGGCCATAACTCTCTAATCGTGAGGAGTTATGTGACGTTCCACGTACCACTGGAAATGACATGACAAGAAATGTCCATATAGGATAGTTTCACTGAAAAATTCACTGAACTTCATCTCATTATTCCACAAATAAGAATGGGTTCTCTAACCATACTTCTAGGATAACTCAATCCGCAAAGCGTCTTCCCATGAGGGATTTCACCATAAGGGGACCACTTTGGAGCTCATCATTTGTGCTATCAGGATTTATTCAAGAGTTGAAATCAATGACAACCAACCTTAATCAACAATATCACCCTTTGGCATTGATGGAAACATTCTGATGAAAAACTGAAATTATGTCATGCAATACTGAAGTCATACCACTCATGATCCCCCTGGAAACATGCCTCTGTCCTCTGCATATCTATGACCATTGTTCCCCCTGGAACCATGTCTCTGTTGTTTGCATCTGATGAATCTCTCCCCCTTTTTCATCAATGGTAAAGGTATCTTTCCATCCAGGGCTTCTCCCCCTGACCGAATTGTCCTCTTTATGGTGCTTCCTCATATACATCTAAGACATATAAGATAAGAATTCAAAAGCATTCATTTTGGAATAGAAATAACTCCAAGTCTCTGGAGAATATAATCAAAGGATTCCTGTGGAAGTGGTTTTGTAAAGATATCTTCCACTTGTTCTTTTGTGCCCACATACTCAACTCTTATGTTCTTTTGTTCACCCTGCTCCCATAGAAAGTGATACTTGATTGGAATGTTCTTCATCTTGGAGTGCATCACCGGGTTCTTTGAGATACTGATGGTTTTTGTATTATCAAAATAGATTGGAATGAGCTCATCATACTCAACCTGTATATTTGTCAGAGTTTGTTTCATCCAAATAACATGTGTACAACATGATGATACTACAATATACTCTGCCTCGGTTGTAGATAAAGATACTGATGATTGTTTCTTTCTTAGCGATGATACTAAACACTCACCCAAGTAGAATGTTTCTCCACTGGTGTTTCGTCGGTCATCAATACAACCTGCCCAATCTGCATCGGTGTAGGAAATAAGTGATAGATCCTTTCCTTTTGGATACCATAATCCAAAATCTTTTGTTCCTTTGAGATATCTGAAAATCCTCTTCACTGTTAATACATGTGATTCCTTTGGTGCTTCTTGAAATCATGCCACCTGTCCAACTGCCTGCATTATATCTGGTATGGATGCTGTCACATATAGTAGATTTCCAATCATTGACCTGTATTGCCTCTAATCTGTAGACTTTGAATCATCATATTTTCTCAAATTGCAACTGGTTTGCATGGGAGTGATAATTGGATTGCAATCTTCCATTCTGAACTTCTTTAACATTTCTCTGATATAATTGGTTTGGGAAATAAACATTCCTTGGTTGATTTGACGTATCTGAAGTCCTAGAAAGAAGGATAGTTCTCCAAGTAACCACATTTCAAATTCATTCTGCATATCCTTTGCAAAGTTTTGTCTTAACCTATCATCATCACTACCAAAAATAATATCAACATAAACTTCAATTAATAAAATATTACCTTGACTTACCTTGATGTAGAGGTTGTTGTCTGCACTTCCTTTTCTGAACCTTGCTTGATGTAAATACTTATCCAGTCTAGAGTACCATGCTCTAGGAGCCTGTTTTAGACCATACAAGGCCTTCTTTAATTTACACACATAATCTACGTTCTCTGACAACTAAAATCCTTGTGGTTGTTCAATGTAGACTTATTCTTCAAGTTCCCCATTTAGAAAAGCTGATTTTAAGTCCATCTGATACACTTTAATATGTTTGGAGCATGCATAAGCTAAAAGAAAATGGATTGTTTCCCTTCTGGCAACTGGGGCAAATGCATCTTCAAATTTGATTCCTTCAATCTGTGTATATCCTTTACATACCAATATAACTTTATTCCTTGTAACATGTCCATATTCATTCAATTTATTCCTGAAAACCCATTTTGTGTCGATCACATTCTTATTCTTTGGTCTTGGAACCAATTCCCAAGTGTCATTTTTCTCTATATGATCAAATTCTTCATCGATGGCCTTATTCCAAAATTCATCCTTGTTGGCTTCTTCAAAACAATTTGGTTCAATTGTAGATAAGAGTGCTAGGTGTGTTTGTTATGGTGAACACATTATTCTTCTAGTCTCAACTCCTGCATCTTTGTTTCCGATCATCTGATCTGAAGGATGATTCTTCTGTACTCATTTGCTAGGTGTCTTTGGAGACACTTGTTGAACTTTCTCTTATGTTTCTGTCAGATTCTCTTCATATTCCTCTTCTACTTCTTTTTCACCTTCTTCTTCTTCTTCTTCGGGCTATTCCATTGATTCATTTTCTTCTTCCTTTGATTTTGGTCTGCTCGTTTCATCAATTGTTACGTTGATGCTTTCCACAACTTTGTTCAATCTCAAATTGTAACACTTGTATGCTTTCCTTGTACTTGAGTAACCAACAAGTTGTTGGAGTTACTTCACACACACCTAGGATTTACTTTTCCTAAGGTTATTCCTTGTTTATTAGTCATAATTAGTCATTATCTAGTCTCCTATTTTTTAGGGGAGAATATTCCACCTGGAGAATATTCTCTTTCAATTGACACTTCAATTTGACTGATTGAATTGAGTTTACATGTTGCATTGGTTTTGTCACCATGAAACATTGGGATCATCACCAACTCACTACTCTTTGTTGAGTCAGTTAACTGAAGACTAGTTGACTAGTTAACTCAGCTAGGTGGCA
>SNQJ01S0012330.1:90232-114621 GCA_010110895.2 Picea sitchensis
TAATCCAAGTGTTATATCAATGTATAATTATCATCCAATAATGATCAATGAACAAATGAACAATCATACACATACACAATACACCAGTGTTTTACGTGGAAACCTAAAGCGGGAGAAAACCACATAATTTTTTTTCTTATATGTCTTGAAGAATTACATTCATTGGAAGCACCAACATCCTTTATTTTCCAGCTGCAACTGGAAGGAATATACAAACTCATAGTTTCTCAGGCTACAACCTGAGGGGAGCTCCAAATCCCCAATTCTCTGGATATATACAGAAGAAGGCTACAACCTCCTATGTTCTCCGACTACAACCACCTGTCCTTGCCCCATCCAACTTCTCTGAAGTAGAAGTAGAATGATGGAACCATTGTCACACTATCACTATAATATATATCTTTTTTAAACATGTACCAATAAAGTTGAACCATGCATCAACCATGCATCAACCTGTACCTCAACCTATAATCAACCTGTACCTCAACCTGTAATCAACCTGTACCATAAACAAGTGCATCAACCATGCACCAACCTGTACCAAACAACATGTAATCAACCTGTACCATAAACAAGTACATCCAACCATGTACCAAGTATGTACCAATCATGTGTCACCTACTCATCAATTATGAATCATCAATATGTACCAACTTCATCAACTATACACCTCATGTATGTGCCAACTCATCAACTACTTCTCTCAACCATGTACCCAACATGTACCTTAACCAAAAGCACTCATCAATTTCATCATCCAAATATTATTTCTAACTCTATAATAGACCTGGTGTATATTCTCACATACCTACAAACCTTCTATAACTTTAAAAACAAGAGACTATCATTTTCATAAAAAAAAAATTTAGTCTCACATGACTAGTTTTGGATTAGTCAACAACCCTAACTTGAAATAATCATAACTATGTACCTATAATGAATAAAGATATAAAAATGATACACAATGTTATTTAGTCTTTTTTATGCAATTCCACTAGGTGTCACTACTTGAAACCTCTCAGAAAAGGAGTTATAGCAAAAATGGCATACCTTGCTGAATTTTGGCTTATTATAGAGAGCGGTCTTGTAGAGCATGACCCACACAGAATATTTGTTGAATCGATATGAAAATATTACACGGAATACTAAAAATTGTACTCTAACCAACACATTTTGTCTTACTAAATTTGTAACTGTTATGAAGATGTTATGACGTTTTTTCCCAAAACACCTGTTTTAGACTAGTTTCAGGACTAGCCACAAACCCTATTTTCTACGGAGTGTAACTCCAAAAGTACAACGACCCACAAGCTAAATGTTTTACCACATATACTTGGATATTTTTCCTCATTGGAATAAAATTTTCATGGTATGAATCATTTTATAAAAAACGTTATTGTGAAAATGGTGAGATGACTTGTAAATAACATACCTTAGAAAGCATCATCAAAATAATTTATCCTCCATTGAATTCCGACCTTCTTTTCTTCACATTCCTTTTGAAATTTGGCTTAGATATTCTTTAGTTACCTCAGACACCTATATATATTCAATATTATCAAGTTTTATCCAAAATGAGAGAGCCTTTCCTCTTATTTATACTCTCCAGGTAGCTTCCTTAAAAACATCTTCTAGGTCACTTTGCCCACTTTCTTTATTTTAGGGTTAACCCACTTCTAATTTCTCCATTAAATTTATTATTTAAATCATTTATTTTGTATTCACTTTGAATTATAGTACACTCATCACTTCACTTTATTATTTACCTTCTAAAATATCTTAAACCACTTTGACTACTTTGACCTTTTGGGGCTTCTAGATGACATATGAGGGTCCTCGAACTTCGTAAGGCCATAACTCTCAAACCGTGAGGAGTTATGTGGCGTTCCACATACCACCAGAAATGGAATGACGTGTAATATCCATATAGAATAGTATTACCTGCAATTATATCAAAACTCATACCATTATCCATCAAACAAACTTGGGTCCATTACCCAAATCTAAGTTCTCCAATTCTTATGGCCATAACCCTCTAACCGTGAGGAGTTATGTGACATTCCACATACCACTGGAAATGGCATGAAAAGTACTATCCATATAGGATAGTTGAACTGACAAATTAACTGACATTGATCTCATTATTCCACAAATAATCATGGGTTCTCTAACCATACTTCTAGGATAACTCAATCCCCAAAGCGTCTTCCTGCGAGGGCTTTCACCATAAGGGGACCACTTTGGAGTTCATCCTCTTTGCTATCAGGAGTTATTCAAGGGTTGAAATAAACGACAACCAACCTTAATCAACATATGCAACATAATTTTATTGGCATCCATGTATTCAAAGTCAATGTAGAATGTCATGAGCAACTAGTTCGTCCAGCTGGTCCCCTACCACTCCACTTATGGGTTGTTTATAATGTATTTCGACCATCGCAGATACTCCTCTGACCTCACACATTAGGGGGCATCTATTAGAGAAAGATTTTCCTCACCCTATACAATCTTGTAGAGAGGGCCTTATTCCATTTCCCTATGCAAACTTATCTTCCCTGTTACTAAAATCCAGAGACAAAAATAAAAAAAATTCCACTTGTACACATCTTGCACACTATACAGCAAGCGTATACGCAGGATGCTCCACTACATCCTGTGTACATCGGGATTTGTGCTAGAAAATGAAAATTAAATGTCAGGTTTCCATGTCACAATAGGAGATCTCTGATCGTTGACCTTCCATTTACTGGAAACGTTTCAAATCAGCCCTTCAGTTGCATTTTTAAGGCTATAAATGAGCCAATTATGAGCTATGGAAAGGGAAAAGAATTCAACTTTGAGAGCAAAGTTACCCTGGAGAAATTATTTACTTCATATTGAGTCTTCATCCCTTTGTCCTTTAAGTCTGAACACAGTTTTCATCCCCCAAGATCTTCCCTTATTAATGGAGAACCTCATTGTCTCCCTTATATGATCTTGCCTTTGGTGGAGGATTGAAGTGGTGGAGCCCCAGCTAGAAGGAAATTTGTTTCTCGGTTCCGAACCGTGCCGACATGGAATTCTGTAATATTTTCACTTTTGTTGATCATTTATTAATAGAAATACTCTCTTTCTGTCCAATTGATATCTTGCAAATATATGAGTTATTATCCATGGGCATATTTGTTATGTATATTGATGGATTGTTCTATCTAATGTGCTAACCTTTTATATTATCACCATATGATTTTTTTGCTTGTTTTTTGAGAACTTGTTGCAGGTATATAACTTTGGATCAAAGTGCTCAACGATGGACTTCATCAAACATATGGATGAGGTAGGCCTCTTTCTTATCTCTCTTGCACATTGGTTTATATAGCAATTTATTGGGATAGAGTTAATTTATGGAATCATTTCCATCTGTTGTGGTTCACCCTAGCCATAGAGAGATTTTCCTCATAAAAAATGAAGGATTAGATCACTTATCGCACATACTATCAGGAGAAGATGCAGGGAATCTAGATGACAACCTGTTGGATGTGCTGTTATTTGCAGTTAAAATGGTGGATGAGTTCGTTGCATAAATTGTGCAATTTTTAAGTATAGGAATGGACCCATGAGACATGACATTTGCACAGAAGAAATAGTTAGTGGTTAAAAAATTGGACTACCATTTAATTGCAGGGAACTTATACAAGTTATTTGTAGATGGAATATTAAGACAATGTGTGTTAGAGAATGAAATTCCAATGATACTCTCATAATAACATAAGGGAATTGTAGGAGGACACTACGCAGGTAAAGAGACCATGCAAAATATTTTTTGTCCATAGATCTAGTGGCCCACACTTCACAAGGATGACAAAGAATACTATTAGGCATGCGATGTTTGTCAAAGGGTGGGAAATCCATCTAGAAGGGATGAGATGCCTTTGCACCCACGAGTTATGTTGTAGGCATTTGATAAATGGGTAATAGACTTTGTTGGACTGATCAACCCACCAACAAGAATATCAGGATCTAGTTATATAATCAATGCAATAGAGTATTTGAATAGATGTGTAGAAGTAACACTAGTCATAGAATGCATCGTGAAGACTCTTGCACAGTTTCTAATTTAGAATGTAGTTACACGATTTAGATGCATACGTAGTCTACTGAGTGATCAGGGGACACACTTCCTGAATAATATGATTGCAACATTGAGTGAGGAATTTCAAATTCATCATCATAGGAGTGTGCCATATCACCCTCGAGCCAATGGGATAGTAGAATCTTTTAATAAAATTATGGAGAATGCTCTGACAAAGATCTACAATGTAGGAAGGGATGATTGGTACTTGAGGATCATTGTAGTATCATGGGTATATAGGACTACATGTAAAAATTTGACCGAACATACACCTTTTAGGTTGGTCTATGGGAAAGAAGCAGTAATGCCAATGGAATTTATTGTTTCTAGCCTGGGAGTTGCAATGATTATTGATCTTTCTGACTTTGGAGCAGTAGAGGAGAGATTTATCACTGGGTTCCATCAACGAGTTCACAAGGAAAGAGAAAAGGCATAGCATGATAGACATATTAAACAGAAAAGGTTTAAAGTGGGGGACTTAGTATTACTATACAAAAAAAAGTTTATGCAACATCCAAGAAAGTTTTGAATGCATTGGTTAGGACCATTCATAATTAAGTATGTGACAGAGGCAGGTGTTGTGTAGTTGGAAATGTTTAATGGTGAAGTCCTGGGAGGAATGGTGAATGGAAATCGATTGAAACTTTATAGGGATGGTTGACCTCCCACACACTAGGCTGAATTATACAAGAAGAAATATACCATAGTAGTGTATTATAGTCGGAAAAAGAAAAAAAGAAATAAAAAGTGGAAAAATAAAAAGAACATAAACCAACAAATTAAAGGCATGTAAGAACTAGGAAGTCTAAAGTGTTAACCAAGGTCCAAAGTGAAAGACTGAAACAAGCATATATAAGTGTGCATAAGAAGTGAGTATCACACAAATGGGTGAAACTACATTGAGCAGGGAGATTACACGCAGAAGCAAAGAACTGTGTAGTGAAAGAACAAGTAAGCCAAGAATACTACACAGAACAGGACCGAAAAGATTGTTAAATACATTAAAAGGTGGAAATGATGGTTAAAAAGCATTAATAACAAGGCGTAAAGATGACACGAAGTCATAAATGGAAAAAAAATTCAGCGATCATGATAGACTGGCGGTATGAGGAAAACATCTAGTGGTATATTTGGTAACAGCACAACATTAAATCACACATTGAGTACACAATTGGTGGATTAGACCGTTAGTTCAAGCACAAATATACGGGGACAACTATCGAAGCATTATAAAAGCATTAAGGGATGAAAGGGAAAGGGTATTTGTATTCATAAGCGTTGTGAGAATAAAGAGAAAACCATAGGTGAACTAGAGCCGACATGGAGTAGTTGAAGAGTTGAAAAAGGGGAGAATCATTTATATAGAGCAATGGCACCACCAAAATTTGGCGCACCAGTTTCTGTAGCACAAAATCCATCTTGAATGTGACCACCAGTCACACTAGAATTCGAGGAAATGCTTGAAGCTTCATCTTCACAACCGAGGTTTCCAAGGGATTACATACCATCGAGAAATCACACCGCACCATAGGTTATATTGTCCAAGGATGCAAAGTACCCATTGGTTATGCTAGAAATACCACCTGGTGTCATTATTGAAGGAGACCGGATGGGAAAGGAATTTTCTTTAAATTTTTCAAACCATGAAATAACAGATGCACAATTTTTTTTCCAATTTAACACGAGAGAAGTATTTAAGCACTAGAAGCGTACAAGTGACAGGTGCAATACTAGTCAAGCCGCACAACTGAGCGACCAGGTTAGATAAATCAGGGATATTAAACTTGTTAAAAATCCCACATTTTGGAAGAAGTCAAGAAATAAATGCCTACGTTAAGATGTTATTTATTTGCATCCACAGAGGGACTTTATGGATAGATCCACCAATATCTATTGGTACACAATTGATTGCATGCATAATGGACTTGCTAACAATAGGGGATGATTTGACAATACTATTCACAAATAAGTCCGGGGAGAAAGAATTATCTGAAAATATGAAAGAGAAGTTCAACACCTTTAGAGGAAATCAAGGGTTGGATGTCTCCAACATAAGTGATGATGTAGCTAGATTTGCAATGTAGGTATTGGCATGCAAATTACTAAGGAAATTATGGAAGGATAAGGTGTTGGCCATAGTAATGGAAATTGCAGAGAAGTGCGTAGAAGGGGTCCAAATGAATTGGGCCATGTATTTGGTCAATTAGTTTTTGATAGATTTCATTGAAGCCCAGCATAAAGGCATGGAATTTCACTATGCCTAGCTTATTAAACTGATAGCGTTGGTTTCCTAGAGGGAGTCAAACGTGTGCGATTTTTTGAAAACATCGCGAAGAGATCATGTAGAAGTGTAATATGTTAACTTATGGAATACTATGCATAAGGAGAGACAACAAGACAACAATGTCACCTTCTATGTCTACTTGATCACGATTAGGCACATCATAGAGAACACACCGCGTATCACCACCGAGACTGTGGAGAACTATTAGTACATTATGTGCTTCAAAGCAGGGATGCAACATATGTATATCCAAGCTAAGAGAGACTTGATGCGTCAGTGGATTCCAACAAGATATAATTTGACAGAGGAGGGTGTATGCCTTATTTCCAATGAATGGAAAGTTCCAGATGAAGAAACAGAGCACCTTGATGAGGAAGAGGAACGAGACAAGGAAGGTGAAGAACCAAATGAGGCACAAGGAAGTAAAAAATAAAATGGCACAGGGGATGGATAGGAGACAATACCAGAAGCATGGGACATGCAACAAACAGTCCCAAAAGAAGGGCACAAGAAAAAAGACAAGGGTAAGGGGCCAACACCATCTATGCACAAGAAGCTGAAATCTAACCAAGAGCCAACTATCTACACTATCACATATGATGATATTGATAGAATCAACTACCAAGTGAGGGATGCCACAGAATAGGTAGTTCAATAGATTTCACAGCTATAGGAAGACATGAAAATAAGATGTAAGAGTGTTTGACGGTATTACAACAATGATTGGAGGTAGTGAGCATAGCTATAGAAAGAAGATCCACTTAAGGCCAACTAGAAACCGTGGATGGAGAAGCAAGGGCCACCACTTCGTACCTTATAGATATCACAGCTAGATGCCAAATTTTGACTATCTCACTAGAAGTAATTTAGTTCCCTATGTGGGAGATGAAGGAAAAAGAACAAGAACCAAGTCACCTAGACTTAGTCTTCTCACATTATCCATGGAAGCCTTACATGGCTTGTAGGTAGGGGTGGCGCAGGAAATATAGTCCCATGCAGAATAAATGACAAAGGAAATAACCAAGGTAGTGACAGATAAGGTAGAACTGTAGAAGGTTGATAATGAGGTATTTAAGGATAAGGAAGAAGTTGAACAAAAGGATGAGAGGGTACAACAAGCCATCCAAAGTATATATAGGGATATTCCAAAGACACAGGTGGTGATAGAAGCCATAATAGATGAGAAAATATTGAAAATCAACAAAGTTATTCAAGATTTACACAATAGTATTGGAGAGATAGAAGTGTGCACCACATCAGGTACACCAACTACAGAGAAGGAACAAAGAGACAAAACAACCATAACCTCAGTCTCAAACATTAAGAGTCTCGGTGAGGAGTGAATGAATCTATGTGAATAAATCACACATATTTGGACACAACTGATGGTGAATCTAGAGTTGAAGAAAATTGAAGAAAGAGTAAGAAGTACGAAGGAGAAGGCACAAAAATATAATGAAATAATAACACTTTGCCACCAACGGAATGCATGCCGACCATCCTTGTGAATATAAAGTTATACTGCGATATAGAGTAGATGAGGGAATAGAAAAAGACTACCGCACATCTATTGGATCCCCTGCAGGACGAAGCACTCAAGATAATAGGGGGATTGGCCGAGATGCAGAGCATGGTGAAGAAAATGGAGCAAGACTGTAAAGAGACGGTTGCAACGCTAATGAAACAGGCTATAGAATAAATCTTAGAGAGGGAGATTGAGGAAAATAAAGAAGTCACTACATCCAGAGAGACATTTCTTAAATTTATGGATTCATGGAAGGAAGCGATGCAACAAACCTGAGTGTCTTGGGATGAGCCACAGGTGAGTTTTGGAGGCCTGTTAGACAAGAATTTTGGATGCAATTTTGAGAAATATGCTAAGGGTTGAGGAGATGCACAGTAGCAAAGGAAAGAATAGAAGGCAGAATCAGAGTGTGCAGTAAAGGTGCATCTAGGATCAGAGTGTGCAGTAAAAGCGTATTTTAAGGCAAATAAGGAAATAAAGCAAGGATATAAAGTAGTAAAAGGAGCATGTAGGCGAAAAGGAAGGAAAAGCAGCATGCATGCAAAAAGGAAGGAAAAGTAGCATGCAAGTGTGAAAGAAGGAAAATCATGCATGAACTATATGTTGTCATGATTTGTAATGAGTCATAATGAGTTGTCATAGGGTTTTGGGATAAACTAGTAGGTTTTTGAGCCCTAAACTCTGTGTATAAATATGTAACGGGTTGGGGAGAATAAGCTGTTGAAGAATAGGTTGTTGTTGTTGTTGTTGTTGTTGTGGAAGAATAGGTTTTTTTTCTTGTTGCTTCTACTACTGAGAGAATAGAATGAGAATGAGAGAGATTTTACGTATGGATATTTAGAGGATATTTATCAGAGAGAGGATTTTACTATAGAGTGTCTAGGCAGGATGGGGAATGATATCATGATGTATCTATTGTAGTGCAGTGTGTAATATTGAGATGAATTGCATGAAGAATAATAAATAAGTTAGTTATTATGGACGTATCCCAAGGATTGGGTGGACTACGTTAACTTTTGTGCATGAATGTGTCTTTTTATGTGATTATTTATGGATGTTTTGCTTATGCATTATTATATCTAGATTTGTTTGTTATATGAGTGATGAAAAATAATTATGAATGTTCTAGTTAATGGTTTATGTCGCAATTGCATTATAATGGTGTTGTATAATTAAGTTTACTAATTAATCAAAAGACAAGAGACACATAATATTGTGCACAGGTTACATTAGTATCACTAAACATGTTGATGACCTCACATCCCCTCATCTCTACAGAAACTTGGTTCCTCCAGTCCCAATAGATACCTTGGGTGAGACTTCACTTGCATATAGGTGATGCCAAAAGGGATGGTATCTGAAGGGTTTTGTTGGTTAGATAAATTGAACCTATGGTATTAAAAATTCTCTCCAACACACTCTGTACCCCTAGTCCCCCAATTATATACTGGAAAGTAAGGGAGTTACATGCACAAAGGATGAAAATGACTACTCCATCTATGGTAACTGAATAAATGTTCACTATTTCGCTCTTCCCCAACCCCATTGAGCATACAGATAAGTTGGGCATAAGTGTAGACAAACTGGTTGTTGAGTGGATACTACCAGAACCAATCGAGCCTAGTCCACTGCCTCCATGGTAGAATATGACCGGTTGGGAACGCATGAGGAAGTTCTATGAACTAACAAGGGAAGTTGTGACCAATTAAACAAGGGTGAATTGATGCAGGGGTTTGCAGGAAGCATGCATGTCACCCCCAACGAATAAGACTTGTGCATGTATAGGTATGTCACTATCATAGTTAAAGTATGGAAGCCCCAATTTTTTCATGCCATAAAAATAGGTACCTTCATTTTACGATACCTATGGGAAATCCTATTAAGGTGGTGACTAGCAATAAGTGTTCAGATCCCTCCTGAAGATTACTCACGTTTTGCAATAAAATGGGGTGGGCATGTAACTCACATATAATAGGGATAAGGTGGCTCAAATATATATAATTCCAGTGGGTCCACATTGTTAGGTTATGAAAAAGGTATAAATATCTTCCTTTTTCCCACATTTCATAATATCATCTTGGTTGACTTTTCGATTAATTAGAAGCAAATAGGATAGAAAATGAATAATATAACCTTTAGCGTTATTGTTGAAATTAGATTACATAGATCCTAAAATACGATTGGAATTGTTTGATTTTGTTATAGGATTGGTTAAATATTGTCAAACCCGAGATAGCAAAGGAAATATCGAAGATGTGCAAGCTATTGGAGGTTGAGGAATTTATGGTGCAAGGCAGTTTTGAAGATGATTGAGTTTCTTATATTGTAACTTTATAATAGTAAAGTAATCCTGAGTATCTCTCAATCCTCACGATAGCTTAATTTACCCAAATTATTGTAATATATAAGGGGTAAATGTATCCTAAAAAGATATAGAAGAATTGCACCCAAGAACTCAGAACTTAGAATTACTATGCACTAGTAGTTTTTGTAAATGTTGTACCATCTATGAAATCAATAAAAGCTTTGAGAAGTTTTACCATTTCTACATACTGAATTTCAAATAGTAGTGCTTCTAAGGACCAAGGGCCCAGTCTGAAGGAGCTACTGTTCGACTTGTAATTGTATCAGTTTAATTTATGTTTTGTGATTCGATTCTCTTTTACAGTAGTTAAATGAATGTATAAGTGTGTCGATGATTTTATATCATTTGCAAGAGATATATATTTCCTTAAGCATTAGATGATTGTTGTTCCAATTTCTATTACTGATATTTGATGCGTGACAATTCCTCATAAGTTCATATGTGTTGTTCCTTTCACTTAGTTTACATTTTTTGTTCCTTTCAATTAAGATATAGTTGTTGTTCCTTTCAATAGAAGTACAATTGTTGTCTCTTTTGATTAGATTACAGTCGTTGTTTCTTTCCATAGATAGAGTAATTTGCCTTTTTCCTTTCCAGTAATTTGATTCATAATAATAGTCAATTCTGCAAGTCTTTATTTAGATTCAATTATTGCTTTTAAAATGAATTCAATAGATTAATTAGTTCCTTTCCATTGCACAACATTAGATTTCAAATCCTAGAATCTTTAATGAATGTTTGAGGAACTTGATTGTTGATAAACTCAGATTTTCTTTAACTACACGATTTTAGCCTCTACAAGCTATCTACATAGACTTTGCTGATATTCTTGAGATAAAAGACAAATCCTCGAGTTGATAAATTAATGTTAAACTAAGGCTATTTTTAGACATCTTTAGACACCAACATTTTGGCGCCGTTGTCGGGGAAGAATGTCAAAGGTAGAAAAGATTGTGCCTCTGGAGGATGAGGTATTGAAGATGGAAGGTAAGAACCTATGCAGGCAATAAGTAAGATGCTTATGCCAGTTCCTACCTCTAGCTGATGCATTAAGAGGTTGCATAGGTGTTTTTCTTTCTTGATTTTCTTTTTTTGTGTGAAGTGTGTATGACTAAGAAGAAAGATCTTGAAAAAACAAAACCCCCACCAAAAATTACCAAAGCCTAGGGCTCGATGCTCCCTGGAAGAAGCAATTTCATAGACAACATCATCCAAAAAGCATAATATCAAGCTTCGATTGGACCTAGAAAAGGATCTACCCGAATCCCTCAGGTGACAGTTTCACCAACTGCAGCCCACACTGAGATTCATAGAAAAACTGAAGGGACTGACCAAAACTTTCAGAGCATAGATCTTCCACCCCTCAACCCTTTAGAAGAGGGAAACTCTTGTAATCTAGAGGAAGGAGAAGGATAAACCAATGGGATAGCTAAGATAGACCCACCACCTGATCCTAAATCTACTGTGAAAGAAGAAGCCATACCCGAAATCCCAGATAGAGGGAGTGCAATCAAATCCCCTAGAGGATCAGATAACCAACCAATTCGAATAAAATATCTAGATGAAGAAATCCCTCAAGATTTATGGCATATTTTCAATCAAATGGAACAACCAAATCCACAACGTCCCCAGACTTCCACATTGGAATATCCGATAGTTGATCCAATTGTCGATGCCCCCAGGAAGGCAATTCCCCTACAAAACCTGCCAACGTTTCATGGATTAATCTCAGAAGACCCGGACACATTCTTATTTTAATTTGATGTCCTATGTAAAGGGTATGATTACACCTCTGAACCCCAAAAATTAAAATTGTTCCCCTCCACTTTGAAAGGAGCAGCTCTATGCTGGTTTATGGGATTAGGGAGAGGAACTATAAACTCATGGGATGAGATGAAACATGCCTTCTTGACAAAATATCAAGATTATTGTAGAACCAGAGACTTAAAATATGAAATATTTCAAATGACAGCAAAAGAAAATGAATCATTATAAGAGTATGTTGAGACATTTCAGTATAATTTACAAATATCACCCTATGGTACGTTACCAGGTGAAGTACTTAAGGAAACTCTGATTAAGGGTATGAAAGATGAATGGATAGAAACATTGAATTTAATGGGGAAGGGTGACATTTATCAAGAAACTTATGATGACATATTCCTATTGTGCATCAAGTGCTCAAGAGGAAGCTCACGGACTAGATCAGGGATGTGTACCCCCTCACCAGAAATAGAAATACTACCACCAGGGGTGTTACGCGAGATGAAGTTGGTAATCTCTTAGAAAAATTCAAAACAGATATTTTGAGCACTCTGACTACACAATTGGATGTATTGTAGGCCAAACAGAAAAAATCAGAAGCAGAACAAACGTTGGCCATATTTTGCCACAAATGAAGAAGAAAACATGGTCTAAGGGATTTCCCTTTAGATGTGGTTTGGGTTTGCACTATCTGCACCAAAGATCATGACACGGAACAATGCCCATCACTCCCTAGACTGAAAACTGTCTTTAGAGAAGCAGAAGAAGAAACAAAGTCGTTATATTTGATGGCTCAACGTTGTCAATGGCAGAATCAACCTCCAAATACACTACATGACCCTTCCTCTTTCTTCTCTGGACAATATAATCAGCAGCAAGCTCCTGATAGCACATGGCAGGGTCAACTGTTTACTAATCAGAACTAGCAGCCCCAACAATACCCACCTGCAAATCCCACTTGGAAAAACCAACATGCGAATCTACCTCACAATATCCCAACTCATAATATCCCGAATGCGAATCTGGGATATTGCGAATCTGTGTTGACTACAAGGAACTTAACAAAGCCACTCAAAAAGACCACTTCCCTTTGCCTTTCATTGATCAGGTCCTGGATACTTTGGCAAGGAATAAATTCTTTTCTTTCCTAGATAATTGTAGTGGGTACAATCAAATTCAGATTACCCCAGAAGATCAAGATAAAACTACATTCACATGCCCCTGGGGCACTTTTTCATACAATGTATTACCCTTTGGACTTTGTAATGCTCCAACCACTTTTCAAAGGGGCATTCTGAGCATAATCAATGATTTGATCAGCAAAGCACTTGAAGTCTATATGGATTATTTCACTCCTTATGGCAACGAATTCGATCAAGCACTGAATAATTTAGAGAAGGTACTAGAATGGTGCATTACGACCAGGTTATGTTTAAGCCATGAAAAATGTCACATGATGATGACAGAAGGTGTGGTACTAGGGAATTATATCTCTATAGATGGAATTATTGTAGATCCAACAAAAATAGAGGTAATCCTTAATCTACCTACACCACACACACAAATTGAGGTACGTAGTTTCCTTGGCACTTCAGGATACTATCGTAGATTTATGGAAAATTTTACAAGAACCACTGCAACTTTACATGCTTTGACTGGTAATATAGAGTTTCAGTGGTCTGACAAGTGTGATGTGGCATTTGCAGGACTCAAGAAGTTGATCTCGACAACACCGATGTTGAGGGGACCAAATTGGAAAATACCATTTCACATCTCCACCGATGCATCAGATATTTCCATAGGTGTTGTCCTCGGACAGGAAGAAGACAAGAAACCCTACGCCATTTATTTTATTATCAATAATCTTACTCCATCTGAACTTAATTATACAGTAACATAAAAAGATTTTTTAGTTGTTATACATGCCATCAATAAATTTCGTCATTATATAACAGGCTATCTGATTATTCTGTATATTGATCATTCTGCTATCAGATATCTAGCTAATAAACCGATTACTAATGGATGGGTCACTTGATGGTTATTACTGTTGTAATTTGATATCACCATCAAAGATTGACCCGGGAGAGAAAATCTTGTCGTAGAATTCCTATCCCTCATACCCAAAACATACGACTCCTTAACAGTCAAAGATCAATTTCCAGACAAGCATTTGTTTGTCATTACTACAAAGCTACCTTGGTACGTTGATGTGGAAAATTATCTGGTAATGGGAAGATTGCCGTCACATATTTCATCAAGGGAAAGAAAACTGATCGTCCAGCATAGCGCACGATTCGCCTAGATCAATAGATATATCTTCCATACAAGAGCCGATCTCCAGATCCGCAGATGCGTACGAGATGACAAAATCTACGACATACTAAAAGACAGACATGATGAGCCCTGTGGTGGGCATTTTGCAGATTGTAGGACTGGACACAAAATTTTTCATATGGGCTATTATTGGCCCTCAATATTCAAAGACGCGAAGAAATATGTCCAGACCTGTGATAGTTTTCAACGGATGGGAAAACCAGATCAAGCTGATGAAATGCCTTTGAAAGCACAAGTAGTTGCAGAACCATTTTAGAGATGGGAACTAAACTTCGTTGGCCCCTTCAATCCAAAGTCAAATCAAAAGGCCTGTACTCTAGTTGCAACAGACTACATGATTAAATGGGTAGAGGCAAAAGCCTTACCAAATGCAACAGAAGAAGTAATCGTCAAATTTCTTTTCAAATTATTCATATGCTATGGACTACCAAGAGAGGTAATTACTGATGAGGGGTCACAATTTACAGCTCATAGAATCACCACCACCCTGGATAATTATCATATTAAAAACATAATTACTTCTCCATACCATCCACAAGCAAATGGACAAGTAGAAAGAACCAATAAAGTCTTGGAGGTAATCCTGACAAAGAATATCTCAACAAACAAACATAATTGGGCTTCTGAGCTCCCAAATGCCTTATGGGCTTATCACACAACATGGCATAATACCACTGACTAACTCTCCTTATCATTTATTCTATGGAAAAGAACCCATCTTCCCAATTGAGTTTGAAATCAAGACTCTAAGGATGGCCCAGGAAATCAGACTAGATCTTACATAAGCACATAAACAACGCCTTCAGCGATTCAACGAATTGGATGAAGCATGCATGTTTGTTGTAGAGCGCACAACTATTATTCAGCAATAGAGAACGACCTAGCACGACAAGCATATCGAGAAAAAATCATTTAAAAAAGGTGATTGGGTGATCCTCTATTATTCTAGATTTCAAGATTTTCCGGGAAAATTACAGACACGGTAGTTGGGACCATACGAAATCAATGAATTCCATGATAATGGCATAGTCACATTAAGCACCATCGAAGGGTCCGGATCTCCATTTCGGGTCAATGGACACCGTCTACAACTCTATCATCAACCGCCCTCAAAAGAATATTTCTACCTAGAAGTAAGTAAGGGCCTTCAAATTTTGGCTGGTTGGGAAGGTAATCCAACCAACCTAACTCCATAAATGTTGAATTTTGTTGACACTATACATACTGTATATATATTTTTTTCTGTAGATTTTATTTAGTTTTTTTTATTATTTTTGACAGTCACTTGAGAAAATAAGAACTAGGGAGGATAACTGTAATGAACTCGATTAGAACTATTTTATGTTCTGAACTCCTGCTTCATCTCATCACCCAGACCCTGTCTTTCGCAGAGAAATGAATGTGTCATGTTCAACAGCAACAATTGGGCAACTATAATGAAACTCATAACATTAACAAACCATCCACTACTTAATTTTGAAATAAACCAACCCATAAAAGAATTTAGTTGATGACTAATCAACCTTGGATTCAAGAAAAACACATTTCCAGGTTTCTAAAAATTACCTATTCAGATGGTTAAAAACTTAGCAATTATTGTTCCTTTTTGCGCACTTGTTGTTCCTTTGAATGGAACAATTTTCGTTCCTTTTGCACGCCCGCTGTTCCTTTTGAACACTTGTTGTTCCCTTTTGCATGTTTTTTGTTCCTTTGAACAGAACAATTGTCATTCCTTTTGCGTGCCCACTGTTCCTTTGAATGGAACAATTGTCGTTCCTTTTGCGTGCCCGCTATTCCTTTTGAACACTATTGTTCCCTTTTGTGCGCATGTTGTTCCTTTTGCACACCTGCTGTTCATTTTTCCGCTCCTTCCCTACATTTCTAATAAAACACCAAACCATTCCTTTGGGGTACAACTTTTACCAAATAATTTTCACCAGCATTATTTCTAACGATCTATCATTATTTTGTGGACTATCCCCCATACCTTATCAAATTGTTTTTTGGATTACTTTTTTTGAAATATCTTAAACCTTGTTCATAACCTGTAACCACCATAATTTGTTTCTTTTCCCTTATACATACAAATACACTTAAATGATATCTCGCCTTTATATTATAATAAGGATTCTGAGGCACACTTTTACTTGGCATCCTTACACTTCTTTACGCCATCCCTTACTCTTAAGGAGTAGATGAGCCTCCCTTCATACACCTCTCTCTAAAAAAAAAAAAAAAAAGAGCAATAAAATTTCTTTTTTTCCCACAAAGAAATAGAAGTCTCATAACGAGCCAACCTACCATGATCATGAGGATACTAACCTAAGTGACATTCCACTATGGCTACCACACTAGGGCAATGGCTTTTGACATTTTATTTTGTCAAAAGACAAGAGGTCTCACAGATGACTTGTTCATAAGTTACACTTTAGTGATGGCATTATCATGATCTTAAAATACAAAACCGGGATAATGGTATTTTTAGGAAAAAGACAACAAAAAAACAAGAATAAAAAAGCGATAAGTAATAACAAAAATTCCACAAAGAATAGGGGTCTCATCACGGAGCCAACCTACCGCGATCATAGGATAATAACATAAGTGACATTCCCATTATGGCTGCCACACCAGGGAAATGGCCTTTGGCTTTTTTTTTGTCAAAGGATAATGGGTCTCATCATGTGGCTTGTTCGCTAAAGTTACAATCTAGTGGTGGCATTATCATCATCTGGCTACCAAACCAGGCTAGAGGTATTTTTGGAAAAGACAATTCAAATAATTATCAAGGATACAAACTCATCTAAGGGTTAAAAGGAAACCTATGCGAGGGCATGGATGCTGCTGGCGTGATGGCTGCGTGGTATATGGTTACCTTAAGCGCTAGAGTTTCTACGTGTCTCTAAGATTTCAGCCACTCAATAATGGGTTATCATTTGGTTGTATTAAATAAAAAATGGAAAAGTAACAACATTATGATATGTGGGATATTATTTAAATGTATTTTTTCAGGAAAAGACAACTTAAATAAAATAAAAATAAACGATAAGTAATAACAAAAAATTCCACAAAGAATAGGGGGTCTCATCACGAGCCAACCTACCACGATCATAGGATAATAACATAAGTGACATTCCCATTATGGCTACCACACCAGGGCAATGGCCTTTGACATTTTCTTTTGTCAAAGGATAATAGGTCTCATCACGCGCTGGCTTGTTCACTTAAGTTACAATCTAGTGAGTGGCATTATCATCATCTGGCTACCAAACCAGGCTAGAGGTATTTTTGGAAAAGACAATTCAAATAATTATCAAGGATACAGGATCATCTAAGGGTTAAAAGGAAACCCTGTCGAGGCTATGGATGCCTGCTGGCAGCAGTGGCTCTGCCTGTGGTATGTAAGTTTACCTTAAACGCTAAGTTTCTACGTGTCTCTAGATTTCCTTCACTCAATAATGAGGTTATCATTTCGGTTGTATTAAATAAAATGGAAAAGTAACAACATTATGATATGTGGGATATTATTTAAATGAACAGATTTAATTTATTCGGTGTATGTTTCCTTAAAGCATTATTTTGAGTATAGGTATATTAAATTCAATTCCACGAAAGAGGACTAACGTTTAATGATTACCGTTAAAATATGTTGTTTGAAAATTAATCATTAATCGCCATTGGCGGTGATAGTACAATCATTACCCCTCACCATCAATACCTGCACTCATTACTTTCCCCTACCTTGACGGTCGAGGTCGACCTTTATATTAATGAGGGGAGTGGACGCTCGACACACTTCTCGATAAGATAGTAATGATTGTAATAAATACCCACATTTGTAAACACTTGTTGTTCTCTAATATTTTCTATTTTTGGTAATTTTTCCTCCAAGCTGGTCTAACCAAGTCTGCTACCAGGAACAATAGTCGTCCACATTTTCTCACAAAAATGGGTGGCAGAAGTGTGCGCAGGGAGCCAACTTTACTACAGGTTACAGAGCAAGCAAGAGAAATCCTACACCGTCTGGGGTTGACGGAGTACTTCAATCGTTTGCAAGGATATGACACGAATGTCACGCTTGAATTCTTTCATAATCTGCAGGGATAAATCTCTATGGTGCGAGGCATACAAATATCATTCACCCCATAAATATTAGCAGAGGTCACAGGCCTCTCTAATATGGGCATTCAGTGAACAGGAAGATATACATCACTGAAGGAAGTTGTGGAAAATTTCACAGACCCTGGGGAAGAATTGGATAAGAAGGGAAAGGGACTTAATCCCAGTACCCTCAGAGAACCATGGAAGGAACTGGTAGGAGTAATTCAGTGGTACATAACCTGTGATGGACAATACAACATAATTTTACCTCACCACCTCAAATTGCTGGCAGCCTTAAAACAACGGTTAGTACTTAATCTACCTTTCTTTCTGAATGCCATATTACATGAGGTTGCCTTAAGAACACAAAAGTCCAAGGATCCTGTTACTGTTATCAATCACCACAGATTTGTTAAACTGATAACAAATAAGGCACTAAGTCAAACTCAATTGACCTGGGATAGTCTGATTGAGGCCAATAGACCTCCACAACTAGAGAATCCTGAATTATGCCATGAAAAACCACCACAAGAAAATGAAGATAGACAGGCAGAGGAGACTACCGCCCAAAAAGAAAATCCATCTCCTCAAACCGAAGCTGAGGCAGACCTTTCCCAAATCACAGAGGCCCAGACCTCACAAACACATGCATTAATGAAAAACAGGAAGAGAGCAACAACTGCCCCTAAAGCCATCATTAAGACAAGGAGGAGAAGAAGACAAATTCAGGAAACAACTGAAGCAATTCAGGGTACAAAAAAACAGCCTAAAGAACTTTAGAATTCTACAGAACAATCTCCATAGGAGAATTTTCAAGAAATTGGGTAAGCAAAACATACCTCACAAAGGAATGATCAGGAAGAAACCCAACCGACATTAGAGCATCTAACAAAACAATTTTTGAAGAGATATGAGGTAGAAATAACTCAGGTTTTGGGAAGCTTAGGAACCTCAATTGACAGAGGCACAAATAATCCAGAAAAATTCCCAGAAAAATCCTCCTCTTCAAAACCAGCTAAAGATTTTCTTGATATTGAAATGTCTTTTCCAGAGGACACATCATAGGAAGAACCTCATTTTGAAAATAAGAATCCCTCTTGGAAAGACAGAACATTTGGAAGGAACAGAGGAACAACCATATGCTGGCCAGAATGAAGAAGACCTTGAGACCTCTCATAAATAGAAATCAACCAAGAGCCATAAAAAAATTAGAAAGTTAAAAAAAGAAAACAAACTGTTGAAGAAAAATGCTAAGAAGGCTGAAGCATTAAAGAGGAAGGTGGGTAAACTTAAGGAAATTATTAAGGAATTGAGGAAACAGTTAGATCAAGTAGATAAGGCCCACATAAGAAAGAAAAACAAAAGGGCCAGAGTGTAAGGAAGAAACCCTCTTCCTAAAGAAGCAGTCAGTAAAAATTATGTAGGGATATAGATAGACCTTGAAGAAATAGTAGTAGAAGAAACAATAGCTCAGAATGAGGAAGTAATTCCTTTAGAAACACAAGAAAATATGACAACTACAAAACCAATTGATGCTGAGGTGTATACATATACCCCAGTCTTAGAGGAAACAAATCAACTCCTTGAGAAGAATGCTACCTTCAGGAGATTGGAGGAAGAATTGATGCAGTCTCAACAAAACCTGATTCAAAACATAAATGCATTATTTATTATGGTAGAGCATCAGGAACTCTAGTCCCAGAAACAAAGTGCTATTGTGGACAGACTGGAAGAAGAGCTTACACAGGCCCAACAAGAATTAACTCAATCTAGGGAGGATATGGGTGCTATGGAAGAATACCAAGCATCCCAATCTCAAGCACAAGGTGTCACCATTGATAAGATAAAGGCAGCGCTGGGACGAGCCCAACGAGCATTGGCTCAACAACAAGATGAGATGGTCACTAGGGATGAACATGAAAATATTGTGAAACAACTGAAGGACATGACAACAACAGAGAATGAGATCTATGTTGAGCTCACTAGAGCCCAAGGGAAGGTAAAAAGGGTACAAACCTAATTGGAAAAATATTTGGAGAAAATCAAAGAAATCTGTGATGTCTACTCTGATGTTACTATTGCAGATCCCCTGCCACCAATTACACTCTATTCTTGTTGGAGTGATATATTTTATTGAGAGTGAAGGCCATCAGAGCAGGTAAACCTATTTCATTTTCCACTGTACCTGAGTTTATTTCATGTTTCAGAGAGTAGGACGAAAAGGTACAATACTTTCCGTGTGAGTTATACTTTCATAATTTCATTCTAGAAGAAGAAAGGAAAGATAACCTTGGCCCATTCATAGGTGACATATAGTTTTAGGCATTTCTGTCATTTACTCAAAACTAAGTCAGATGGGGTAAAGCTCATAAAACCTTCCCAAAGAGGGAAACTGGTCTAGATCTCTGGGTCAAGGGAGATCCTCTAAAGTCCTTTCCAGCCATTATGTGACATAAAACCTTTATGAAAAGGGGAGGGGTTGTAGACTCCTTAGCTCCTATCCATATACAGGTTATACATTCAGGTATCACTTGTTTTAGAGAGCTTAAGGAAGAATCTCTTGCTGCTTCTAAAATGAGATGGGATGCATCCTCCAGTGAAGTAAAGAGTAGGGAACCCTTTGGGTACATGAATTTCTTTGCAGCTACCATTAGAATAGAAAGGTATTCTAGATTTCTCCAAGAGGAAGGACCTGCTTGGATTGGGTGCAGGTATAATCCCCCTATCATCTAGTTTCCTCCATAAAGTTACCAAAAAAGATTATCAAATTAACAAGAAAAGGGAGGATGCTGCTTTTGGAGAACTCAAAAGAAGTAATGGATTCAGGAGGCCTGGTGAACCAACCTTTCCACCTTACATTATTACTGCTTTACATGTAAGATCTCATCTTGCATGAGGACATGCAAGAAGGTAAGTTGGGGGGTATGTTAGGTTATGAAAAAGGTATAAATATCTTCCTTTTTCCCACATTTCATAATATCATCTTGGTTGACTTTTCGGTTAATTAGAAGCAAATAGGATAGAAAATGAATAGTATACCCTTTAGCGTTATTGTTGAAATTAGATTACATAGATCCTAAAATATGATTGGAATTGTTTGATTTTGTTATAGTATTGGTTAAATATTTTCAAACTCGAGATAGCAAAGGAAATCTCAAAGATGTGCAAGCTATTGGAGGTTGAGGACTTTATGGCGCAAGGCAGTTTTGAAGATGATTGAGTTTCTTATATTGTAACTTTATAATAGTAAATCAATCCTAAGGATATCTCGATCCTCAGGATAGCTTAATTTACCCAGATTATTGTAATATATAAGGGGTAAATGGATCCTGAAAAGATATAGAAGAATTGTTGTTACCCATGATTTTGGTCGATATGATGATGTATTGATGATGGTGTACTCAGGCTCTTCATAAGAACTTTCACCTGAGAAAAGTTACTTTCATCTCTTCCAAGAAAAATAATTTTTGAAGCAAGTTCGCAGGCTGCTAGTATATTTGGCTGCGAGAATGACCCATTCTCGCAGGCTGCCTTAAGCCAGGGTGTGAACTTCTCGCACTATGTTGAACTGCTAGGGTGTGAACTCTTCCTAAAGCAAGGAAAAAGATGAATTCTCGAAGCTTCTAGAAGGGAATCTTCTAGAAGGAGGGGTTAGCATTCGAATGGTTATCCTAGTACTGGATTCCCTAATATTTTGGGATCATTCTTATCTAAGTAACTAATTCATTCTCTCCTATATATTGAGTGAATTCTCATGGAAAAGGTTAAGCAAGATTCATTGGAGAATTGGTGAAAGAATTGTGTGAAGGACTGAAGCTATAGCATCTTGGAGACTCCAACAAGTTTATCCAAAGGAGTTAATCTTCTTCATGCAAGTGAGAAAGTGTGTGTGTCAGAGCCAAGGGCCATTGAAAGGAAGTTTGCGACATCAAGGCTCAGGTTATAATCTTTACTTTCCATTAATATGATATAGTAGCATGTCCCTTTCCCATAAAGCTATTTCCTCTTTATTGTATAATTCCTTGATCATATACATAGATTGATTGTTGAATAGATTGGGCTTTCTTCACTTTGGTTGGTTTGTGTTGTCTTGGTCTTGGCTGCACGAGAGCTCTGGAGTGAAGCGGGAGCAACAAAGACCATAGGAAGCGATAATAAGGTATGTTATATGTTCTTGCCTCCTATTTAATTCAATGGTTAGAATCTAGGGAAAGAGTCATGTTCTGTCTTGCTTTGTTCTAAATCCAGGTGGATCTAGGGAGATCGGTTAGTGTCCGCACCTACAGATTTATCCAATAACAAAATTGGCGACTCCACTGAGGAGCATCCCATTTTTTCTGTGGCTTTTGGTATTTTTCTGTGGCCATTTTCTCTTGTTTCACTTTTCTCCTTTCCTGTCAATCTCTGAGTCTTCAGGATATCCTGATAGACCCTCTGGGTCCAGAGGTCTTTTTAAATTTTTCTTCTTTTTCCAAAATTTTGATTATGTTCAGACATTCTCGCACTGCACTTCATTGTAGCCTGCGAGAATTGGTAGGTTTCACATTCTGCCTTTAAGGTTCAGTGCGAGGTTCGCGCACCCTTCTCAAGGGTCACTTGCAAGAATCAGTGATTCTCGCACTATGTAATATAACCAGCCTGCGAACTCATTTGTTCAAATTTTTGGATTTGAGTTTTGGCATATTCAACTGCCCAGATTAGTTTAGTTGCCTCATAAAAGCTTCTTGGACCATTGATTGATATCTTTCTTGTCTTTGCTTGCATGCATGAACAGTCTTAGGGTTTGAAGGCTTTTCTTGTCATTTGTGCCTGGACTTTCGTTTCTTGACTTTTCTTGGCAAAACCATTCTCTCTGTTTTCAGAATCTGAGTGTGTTTGATTAGTTAAGATCCAGTGATTGGTTGAAAGTTAAGTTTTCTTAGTTTTTATCATTTGCTTATGGTTTGAAAGATCATTTTTTTTTTCATTTGAAAAGACTACATTGGTTTGCTCTTTATTTTTGCTTTCATTGAAAGAGTGGATTGGGTTTTTATCATTGCTTGTTCATTGATTTATGATTTTCTATACTCTCATTGGCATAGTGAGGGTCCTTTTTGAAAAGTGAACAAAGTTTTTTCTTTCAAAAAATTGTTTTTTGTCTTCAAAAACATTGAAAATCAAATTGTTGAAATTGTTGAAATTGTTGAAAAAGAAGCATAGAGTATTGTTCTTTGATGCGTGATTTGTTGCATTTGCATTTTAAAGAAAATTTTGCATTGTAGTTCAAGGTTGATTTGGAAAATTTTCTCTTTCCCTCCCATACATATGATTCATTGAATGAAAAGAGATATATTTCATTCTCATCCATGCATTGTTGGGTCAGAGTCATACAACATAAGTTTCATTTCTGTTACCTTTGAGTAAACAACAACTCTTAATAACACTGCGTAATCATAAAATTTATCTAGTAACTCTTTTCTAGGGCTCTTTTACACCAACATTTAGCTAGGCTAGCGCTTTGGAGTAGGAAGAAAGATACACTCTCCAAAAGCTTAAAACACACAATAGCATCTTGTGTTAGGTAGTGTTAAATTCCATTTGCAACATCCTGTCCTAGGAAGCCCTTCTCACACAAGGGTCAAACACGAGGTTGCATTGATATTGGCGGAGTTACTCACCCTGCTTTGTTGGTATCAGTGTAGAGATTGCACATATTATGGGGATCACTCAGAGGTATACCCACAATGATGAGTGGAAGCCTTTTGAGTTGATTTCAGGCTAGATACCCTGCCCTTGCATGTGGATCGGACTTTCGAATGTCCCCCCAAGCTTTATTGTTGTTGGTGGTGACCTTAGTGGCCTCTCTCTATAGGTTCTTACCCGAGGTGACTGTGGAGGGGAAAGTCTTCATGGTACCTGGAATTGA
>SNQJ01S0012330.1:117526-137332 GCA_010110895.2 Picea sitchensis
TCCCTCGCACTTGTTAACAGTTTCATCAATGACCGGTAATCAAGTGGTTTCTGCCATGTTCGACTTCAACACATGTAATCACATGGTTAGCTTCGTACTTTGGGAAACGATATTGAAGACCCTGGATATCATCTCTTTTGTCCAGGTTGCGATGGAGTATGTATAATCTGCGACACATAGATCCACTGTGTATGTGTCGTGGCTATGTCGTCTCAATTTGAATTTTTCGCATAGATCCATAGTGTATTCCTGGTGGCTATGCTATATTTTGACGGCATGGATCCACAGTGTATGATTCGTGGCCATGACCCAGGTCTACATTTTTCATCAGTATATGATCTGAGTATGGGAATGCCTACCTCAAAATTGGTATATATGATATTTTTCAGATGCTTGGTTGTTTGCAGGTTTCCGATTAGGTGTGCCCCTGGTTCCCGACACACACATGCATCTTACAAAGTCTTTCGGCAATCACTAATTCTAACCTCATACTTTGGGGGGAATTCTGTTACCCATGATTTTGGTCATCATGATGATGTATTGATGATGGTGTACTCAGGCTCTTCATAAGAACTTTCACCTGAGAAAAGTTACTTTCATCTCTTCCAAGAAAACTCATTTTTGAAGCAAGTTCGCAGGCTGGTAGTATATTTGGCTGCGAGAATGACCCATTCTCACAGGCTACCTTAAGCTAGGGTGTGAACTTCTCACACTATGTTGAACTGCTAGGGGTGAAAACTCTTCCTAAAGCAAGGAAAAAGATGAATTCTTGAAGCTTCTAGAAGGGAATCTTCTAGAAGGATGGGTTTGCATTCAAATAGTTATCCTAGTACTGGATTCCCTGATATTTTGGGATCATTCTTATCCAAGTAACTAATTCATTCTCTCCTATATATTGAGTGAATTCTCATGGAAAAGGTTAAGCAATATTCATTGGAGAATTGGTGAAAGAATTGTGTGAAGGACTGAAGCTACAACAACTTGGAGACTCCAGCAAGTTTGTCTAAAGGAGTTAATATTCTTCATGCAAGTGAGAAAGTGTGTGTGTCAGAGCCAAGGGCCATCGAAAGGAAGTTTGCGACATCAAGGCTCAGGTTGTAATCTTTACTTTCCATTAATATGATACAGTAGCATGTCCCTTTCCCATAAAGATATTTCCTCTTTATTGTATAATTCCTTGATCATATACATAGATTGATTGTTGAATAGATTGGGCTTTCTTCACTTTGGTTGGTTTGTGTTGTCTTGGTCTTGGTTGCACGAGAGATTTGGAGTGAAGAGGGAGAAACAAAGACCATAGGAAGCGATAATAAGGTATGTTATTTGTTCTTGCCTCCTATTTAATTCAATGGTTAGAATCTAGGGAAAGAGTCATGTTCTGTCTTTCTTTGTTATAGATCCAGGTGGATCTAGGGAGATCGGTTAGTGTCCGCACCTACAGATTTATCCAATAACAACTGCACCTAAGAAATCAGAACTTAGAATTACTCTGCGTTAACAGTTTTTTTAAATGTTGTACCAGCTATGAAATCAATAAAATCTTTGAGCGGTTTTACCATTTCTACATATTGAATTTCAAATAGCAGTGCTTCTAAGGACCAAGGGCCCAGTCTGAAGGAGCTACTATTCGACCTGTAATTGTATCAGTTCAATTTATTTTTTGTGATTCGATTCTCTTTTATAGTAGTTAAATAAATGCATAAGTGTGTTGATGATTTTATATCATTTGCAAGATATAGATATTTCCTTAAGCATTAGATGATTGTTGTTCCAATTTCTATTACTGAGATTTGATGCATAACAGTTCCTCATAAGTTCATGTGTGTTGTTCCTTTCACTTAGTTTACATTTTTTGTTCCTTTCACTTAGTTTACATTTGTTGTTCCTTTCCGTTAAGATATAGTTGTTGTTCCTTTCAATAGAAGTACAATTGTTGTCTCTTTCGATTAGATTACAGTCGTTGTTTCTTTCCATAGATATAGTAATTCACCTTTTTCCTTTCTAGTAATTCGATTCATAATAATAGTCAATTCTGCAAGTCTTTATTTAGATTCAATTATTTCTTTTAGAATGAATTCAATAGATTAATTAGTTCCTTTCCATTGCACAGCATTAGATTTCAAATCCTAGAATCTTTAATGAATGTTTGAGGAACTTGATTGTTGATAAACTCAGATTTGCTTTAACTACACGATTTTAGCCTCTACAAGCTATCTGCATAGACTTTGCAAATATTCTTGAGATAAAAGACAAATCCTTGGGTTGATAAATTAATGTTAAACTAAGGTTGTTTTTAGACATATTTAGACAACAACACACATCATGAAGCTCTCGATCATTTATGATTGATAGGATTCCCAATATGGAATACATATGAATTTTCGAGTGGAGGTCATAGAACATCGTACAACACTCCAAGTCATTAATAGCTTGCTACATATCTCCCCATTTGTGTTGTTGTAACCTCCTAGAAACTTCCCTCTCTCCAAGTTAATACTTGGCCAGCTAGGAATCAACATTCCTATTTGTACAAGAAAGGATTCACAACTTCAGAATGGTGGAATAGTAGAGAGAAATAAAGTAGATGTCTAGTATCAACAACCCAATGCTAGAAATTAATAGAACCTAGAAGAAACAATTTAAATGGATTCATCAAGTAGGCCATAGGGCCGAAATAAATCCAAGACTTCCCAATATCACCAAATATCAGAGCCATCATTGTGTCGACATGTAAGCTTCACAGGATCTCGAATGGGAAAAGTGTAGGATGTGAAATTCATCGACTATGATGTCCAATACCTTGGTCAGTTCCTCTCCTTGTATTTTCATAATCATGTTAAAATAGTTTGAAGTGCATACTGACAATAGTAAGTGCTCACACGATATTCGTCCAAGCCTCTTCAATGGGCCAACACACTGTCCTTAGTCAATTTGCCTCACTTTGTCCATATGGTGGTGGTGACTATTCACATCCTCTTTTTACTTACTTTCCTACATGGTGGATACCTAGGGTTGGGGGGGAAATATTTGTTCAATGAAGTATCAATTCGATAGGTTATAGGTTTACCCATGCATGGAAAAGAGCCCAAAGAAGTGTTAACTGCTAAATATGTTTCCTATAACTAGGTATATGGCACATATAGTACACTTTGGAGAATGCATGGGGTGGTTGTTTTTTAAATCAATTCATGGTCGACTAGGTTTGCTACTCAGTTGAACGTATATAAAATCATGTGTAACTATACAAAGGAATTCCCACTTGGGGTAGTCATCATAGTTAAGTGATGCCTACAAAGCTTCCATATGTCTTGGGAACGTTATGTTCTAAATGAGTTCATTAATGACTATTTAGATGCCCAAGACTTTGGGAAGGAATTTCATTATAGTTGGATATTACTACTCCTTACCATGGTGCTCTGGAGGCCCCCTCTAGGTTTTGAACAAACTGTGAGGAGTGGACATGTCTTCGATGCTCCATGATTCCTTCCATTACATAAAATCAGGGATCCTATCATCCAACAGTACCACAACAAAAAATTTCAAAGTTGGTACCAACAACTGACTTAGGGAACTGCTAAATCCATATCTCATGCACCAATATGGATAGGTATGATGGATACCTTCTATTTGAATATACTTTTCATAACATGTTCATCTATCCTAATGATGACTAGGGGGTTGCAATGTTTCTACTCGTGTTCTATGTCACGGATGAGGAAATCCAACAAGGCATCACCAAGTGGTCGACACATCTTCAACTAGTCCCATATGAAGACATGGAGACTCTAGAAACGTGCACTAAGCACAACTAGGACCAAATCAAGCTGAAGCTACGCAACTATAGGCACAACACCTAATCTCCATTGGACGGGATCCAAGGATGATACCTTGACCAAGCACCCTCGAGAAAAATTCCCTATGAAATAATAAACAACTTATACCTTGGTCAGTGAAAAAAGGAAACGAATTGGTCCAACCATATGAATTACCACCCACCAATAAAATAGGGTCCCAACTAGATGACATCAGGTATCACAAATTTTATAACTGTGCTCAAAATACTATTGTTGTTGTAGAAAAAAATACACACAGAGGATATTCGTAATGTCGACCATCTATGTTGACAACATAGGGGCACAACATCGTCATCAAACACTCTTCCACGACCACCGACTTAAGGGAGAAATTCCAGTACTCCTACACAAGTTCTTCAATTTGACCCATTGACATCAATTCTATTGGACATCACCAACATCATTATCTCATTGGCATCAATTTTGACTCAAATATTCCAAGACTCTGTTTCCACCCTACTTTCTAAGTTGAGTGAGAAACACCAAACACTTGACCATGCTCATGCATAACTATAGCTCCAACATCAAGTGGACATTTCTATGCATAATCAAATGTGTGAACATTTTCAAAAGGAGGTTCAGGAGCACTAGTTCATGGAGAATAGGAATGATAAATAATTTGTGGCCCATGAAACTATGGAAGCTCAATATACTGAGATTAGGACAACATTCATTGATGTTATCGGGATGGTGGATAGTCTATATGCACAGATACCGACTACTTCAACTCAAGGTCATGGCATTCCCTCCTCTCTCAATATCTTCGTCATGAAGGTGCACCTATATAATTTGGACTCACAGATTACAACTCTATGTCCACCACCCCCTCAAGAGAACCTAGATACAATTCAGTTGAAACACAAAATTGGGTTGGAAAAAGAACCCATACAAGAGGGTCAACATAGGTTGCACACATTTTCGAGTGTGGTCGACTACAAATTCAACTTATGAAATCATATAAAAAACCCTCCCAAGATGAGATCAATTGATGATCGTGTTCATGCAACTAAGGATAAAATCATGCAACATAAGAGTAACATGACCTCTTTACCTCCAGGAGAGTGCACCACTACGATGGAAAATATTGCAACCAAGACAAAAGAGATTATTTTAGCTCACATTGAGCAACAAAATATATCCTAGCTCATCACTACTATGGATGATAAGCCCTTAGTATTTTATACCTAGTTGACAAAAGAACAAGTTGTGGCCAACCCCTTGATCAAGAAATTAAAAACAATAGATCTGACATATAATCAGGTCACCCTAGCCGATGCATATGTGGTTGTTCAAATCATCTAGGATCTTCAAGGCCACCTCAATGTGCCTGATTAATAGTTCACAGAGTTCATCCAAGAGATCCATAGAAAGTTACATTCATCATGTTGTTCATTTCATGAGGAAGTTGTCTTGAGGACGAGCCAATTAATAGTGATGGGGGCCTTTTGGCACCCAAAGTTTTGGGTAAATATCGCACTCACATGTTATCACTCTGTAATTTCCCTTGGCTTCAAGAGGGAAACCACAGAGGTAACCATAGACCACTTTGGGCTTAGAATCTGGCCTTTCCAAAACAGAGAGGGATATCTCAATGTAAATTAATCTCAGTGGCCAGATATGAAATATAAATAAGGTTTTAAGATGTGGAGGCAGAGAAGAGAGAGAAATTCATTGGGCATGGAGTCAAGTTTGAAGCAGATGGAACTATTAGTGACTGGTGGTAAAAATATCAAGGAAGCAAAGGATAGATAGGTGATAATATTTTAGTTTAAATATTGTTGTTGTATGATGGAAGAAAGAGAACAAAAATTATCCATATTCAGAGCACCAACTGAGATGAATTCTGATTGGGTTAAGAAGATATAACATTACTTAAATTGCTTGAATCTAAAACATCAATATTAGATGAATTCTAGACCATTAGCTTTCCAATTTAAGCATATGAAGGTTGTATATTAAATGAGAAAAGAACACAAGAAATACATACGTGAGAGGGAAACACACACTTCATATCACCACCACAATAATCTTTGGTATGAATAACATTGTACTTCTGCACTAATATTTCATTAAACTTCAGAAAAAATACAAAATGTTCAAAAGAAATCTCCTCTATTTTTATGCCAACTCCTTTAGTCAGTCAAAATTACAAATATATATAGAAAATAATATTCCCCAAGATGAGGAGGTCGAGCTCAATGCCTTCCAAAGTTGTATCTAGTTAGAGAATTATCGCAACACATTTAGAACTATCTGCTAGGAAACAAGAATCAATTTTCTGGAAAATAGGGGTCAAAGATAAAATCATATATCTCGAATCATGATAGATGTTACAAAAATGAGAGAAGTTTTTGTATATGAACCCATTATTTAGAAAACCTCTTTCATGTTTTGAAAATTCCTCTCTAGACTCTCGGGATCCATGCCCAAATATAATGACTAAAACAGGAAATCATTAAATGTTTAAATCTAAAAAATAGGCTGCAAAGATCCATTCGAATAATCCAAACCATGAAACTTGTTAAGAAAATGAGAGGTTTTTGTGAATGAGCGTGTTCTTTACAAAATACTCTTTCATTTTTCAAATATTCCTTTGCAGCATCTCAGGATCCACACCCAAAGATAATGACTAAAACAAGAAATCATTAAATGTTTAAATCTGAAAAATGGGTTGTAAAGATCCATTCGAATCTTCCAAACCATGACACCTGTGAATAAATTGAGAGAAATTTTTGTGAAGGGGATCATTCATGACAAAACCCTCTTTGATTTTTCGAATATTCCTTTCCATGTGGTCAAAAACAAAGTTTGAAGTTGACTGCAAAAACAACCATTTCCAGAACTTGCACAACGAACTTGCATAGCGAACTGGCAGAGCGAGTTTCCTTTTGACATTTTATTCTATTGTTTGGATTTTATTGATGTTTGAAGGTTACTAATTGATATTTTGACACTTGAGATGATGATAAGCATCCCTAGGACCACTTAATTACCCTTTTAAACACCATTTTCTTCAAGATCCTAATATATGTCAAATACTCAATTCAGACTTTGACCCTTGAGAAAATTATAGGACACTAACATTGGCTCCAATGGGGATGTTGTCTTCCCTGTGAGGTAGAAAAGAACGCATTGACTAGGTGTCTTCATCCATTGGGTTTTTCCCAACCTGCAAACTGACTTGTGTACTTCTCCAACTGAAATCAAACCCACTTTGAAAACCAAAACTGTACACTGAAACTATGCACACATTTCAAACCATACTACTAGAATCCAAATTGAAACAAATTATTTCCCAACAAGCTTATTAGCTCAACATTCCTACTCTAATTAGCTGAGGCAACTTCTGAATTCAACTAATCTCATATTTCCAATGTAATCAATCAAACAAATGGCTACTTGACTGGCCTTTTCTTTGATTCTCTCCAAAACGAAAGAAAAGCTTAAAAGATGGCAACTCAATATGAGATCTAAATCCACCTTAAAATTTTATGAACTTTGCAAAATTCACTTTCCTTAATGATTCCAACAAAACTGCTAAAGAATCTTCAAAAGCATGATACATTACCCTATCTTGAAGGTCATAAAAAATACAAGAATTCCCTTCATTTACAACTGTTAATTGTTCTATGCCATCCAATGAAATATCCTTTTCAAAATGAAAGAAAAAAATCTATTCATCAGGCTTATCATTCACATCAGGGAAAATAATAGTGTGTTCTTGAAAATATTTAATTGAGGTAGCCACATTATCAATTGCAAAAATGTCCACAAATGACCCTTCATGGATATCAACATGAGTGCCATCTTGATTTTTAGGAGAACCGAGACAATCAGATTCATGCACATTATTCTCTTTCCATTATGACTTTGTGATACAAATGTGATAGGTTGATACATTCATTTCCTGAAATTCTGTGTCATATGATGGCTTACTGTCTAAAGTTTCTATAGATGCAATTTCAGAAATCTGATTTTGACCAACCTTTTCTTGAAACAAAGATTCAGAAAATGCATAATCTGAAGAACATATGAATGGTTATCCTCATACTCTCAATCACATGAAGACTAGAAAGGCTGCTGCAAATTTTCATCAAATTCAAGAGATAAAACATGGCTTTCATCATTAAAATTTTGACCAGTTTCACCTTGAATCAAAGGGGAAGATAATGTTTATTGAAAATCAACTTTATCTTTGTAAATAGTATACTCTAATCTGTGTTCCTAATGTTGAAAAGGATTTTTATAAATGGCCTCTAAAATTTCCTCATCCATGAACTCATCATCTTCATAATCATTCTCCAAGTTTTGAATAAAAAATTCAAAATTATGACAACAATCTTGAACCAATAACAATGATAGATATGATCTTTTATAATTTTCAAAAAAAATTGTATGAAAATATTGTAATGAATTAAGACATGCAAATGGTAAATTTTCATACCATTGTTTTTCCTTTCTCTCCAAGGTGACTATGAATATCTTCATCAAGCAGTATTCATGAAATTGAACCTTTAGCTTATGCACATGCATATGAAATTTAACCAAGTGAAGAGAAACATTGTCTCCTTTTCCATCCATGAATCTAGGTAGATATGTCTGCCAATCTATGCAAGGAATTCAATTTGGAAAATTGGGAATGCGAGAGTGATTCATTGGATCATACCTTGTAGATATGGAATCCATCTTCAGCTAGTGGAGTCACCATCAAAGCTCTGAAATATGAATTTTTCTGAAAATGGATTTTCCAGATGGATTATTTACAACCTCCTCGTGTCTTACTGTTGTCCACCATCAACAATCAGATCTGAACTTTGTCATTTCTCCCAGGGAAAATTTTACTTTCATTCCCCGCAATGACGCCAAAACTGTTATCACTCTGTAATTTCCCTTGGTTGCAGGAAGGAAACCACAGAGGTAACCATAGACCACTTTGGGCTTGGAATCTGGCCTTTCCAAACTAGAGAGGGCTCTCTCAATGTAAATTAGGCTCAGTGGCCAGAGTTTAAATAGAAATAAAGTTTTAAGATGTTGTGGTAGAGTAGAGAGAGAGATCCATTGGGCATGGAGTCAACTTTGAAGAAAATGGAACTATCAGTCACTGGTGGTAGAATTTTCAAGGAAGCAGAAGCTAGATAGATGATAATATTTTAGTTTAAATATTTTTGTTGTATGATGGAAGAAAGAGAAAAAAATTAACCACATTCAAAGCACTAGCTGAGATGAATTCTGATTGGGTTAAGAAGAGATAATAATACTTAAATTGCTTGAATCTAAAGCATCAATATCACATGAATTCCATACCATTATCTTTACAATTTAAGCATATCAAGGTTACACATGAAATGAGAAAAGAACACAAGAAATAGATACATGAGAGGGAAACACACACTTCAGATCACCACCACAAGAATCTTTGGTATGAATAACATTGTACTGTTTCACTAATATTTCATTAAACTTCAGAAAAAATACAAAATATTCAAAATAAATCTCTATGTTTCTGCCAACTCCTTTAGTCAATAAAAATTACAAATATATTTAGAAAATACTCTTCCCCAAGGTGAGGATGTTGAGCTCAACTCCTTCCAAAAGTTGTGTCTGGTTACAAAATTATAGCAACACATTTAGAACTGCCTGCTAGGAAATATGAATCAATTTTTTGGAAAATAGGGGTCAAATATAACATAATATATCTTGATTAATGATAGTTGTTACAGAAATAAGAGAGGTTTTTGTATATGAACCCGTTCTTGAAAAAAACCTCTTTCGGTTTTAAAATATTTATCTCCAGAGTCTCAGGATCTATGACCAAAGATAATGACTAAAATAGGAAATCATTAAATGTTTAAATATGAAAAATAGGCTATAAAGAGCCATTCGAATATTCCAAACCATGACACCTATGAAGAAACTGAGAGAGATTTTTGTGAATGGGATCGCAATTAACAAGATATTATTTCAATTTTCAAATATTCCTTTCCAGTGTCTTGGTATCCACGCCTAAAGATAATGAATAAAAAAGGAAATACCTTGAAGATATGGAATCCATCTTTGTCTAGTGGAGTCACCATCAAATCTATGAAATATGAATTCTTCTGAAAATGGAGTCACCAGGTGGATGATTTACAACCTCCTTGTTTCTGACTATTGTCCACCATCAACACTCAGATCTGAACTTTGTCATTTCTCCCAGGTAAAATTTCACTTTTGTTCCCCGATAATGGCGCCAAAAATGTTATCACTTTGTAATTTCCATTGGCTATGGGAAGGAAACCACAGAGGTAACCATAGACCACTTTGGGCTTGGAATTTGTCCTTTCCAAACCAGAGAGGTCTCTCTTATTGTAAATTAGGCTCAATGTCCAAAGTTGAAATAGAAATAAGGTTTTAAGATGTGGTGGCGGAGCAGAGAGAGAAATCCATTGGGCATGGAGTCAACTTTGAAGCAAATGGAACTATCAATGACTGGTGGTAGAATTATCAAGCAAGAAGAGGCTAGATAAATGATAATCTTTTAGTTTCAATATTTTTTTTGTATGATGGAAGAAAGATAAAACAATTAACCACATTCAAATAACCAGTTGGGATTAATTCTGATTGGGTTAAGAAGAGATAAAAATACTGAAATTTCTTGAATCTAAAGCATCAATATCAGATGAATTCAAGACTATTAGTTTTCCAATTTAAGCATATAAAGGTTACAGATGAAATGAGAAAAGAATGCAGGAAATACATACATTAGAGGGAAACACACACTTCATATCACCACCACAAGAATCTCTGGTATGAATAACACTGTACTTTTGCACTAATATTTCATTAAACTTCATAAAAAATACAAAATGTTCAAAAGAAATCTCCTCTATCTTTCTGCCAACTCATTTAGTCAATAAAAATTACAAATATATATAGAAAAGAATCTTCCCCAAGGTGAGGAGTTTGATCTCAACTCCTTCCCAAAGTTGTATCTGGTTACAAAATTATAGCAATATGTTTAGAACTGCCTGCTAGGAAATAGGAATAAATTTTCTGTAAAATAGGGGTCAAATATCACATAATATATCTCGATTAATGATAGTTGTTACAAAAATGAGAGAGGTTTTTGTATATGAACCAGTTCTTGAGAGAAACCTCTTTAATTTAAAAAAAAATCCTCTCCAGAGTCTCGCGATCCGTGACCAAAGATAATGACTAAAGAAGGAAATCATTAAATGTTTAAATATGAAAAACATGCTATAAAGAGCCATTCGAATATTCCAAACCATGACACCTGTGAATAAAGTGAGATTTTTTTGTGAATGGGATCGTTATTAACAAAATTCCCTTTCATTTTTCAAATATTCCTTTCCAGTGTCTCGGTATCCACACCCAAAGATAATGACTAAAAAAGGAAATCATTAAATGTTTTAATATGAAAAATAGGCTATAAAGGTCCATTCGAATCTTCCAAACCATGACACCTCTGAAGAAACTGAGAGAGGTTTTTGTGAATGGGATCATTCTTGACAAAATAATATTTCATTTTTCAAAGATTACTTTCCATGTGGTCAAAAACTGAGTTTGCAGTTGACTGCAAAAACAATCATTTCCAGGACTTGCACATCGAACTTGTGGAGTGAGTTTCCTTTTAACATTTTCTTCTATTGTTTGGATTTTTATTGATGGATGAAGGTCACTGATTGATAGTTTGGAACTTGAGATTATTATAAACATCCCTAGGACCACTTCATTACCCTTTCAAACACCATTTTATTCAATATCCTAATATATGTCAAATAATTGATTCAGACTTTGACCTTTGAGAAAATTATAGGACACTAACATTGCATACAAACGAAGTTGTGCATGCTTATATTAGTTTTGCATTCACTCAAGCAGTTGCACAAAGTGTAACAAGAGGCACACATGCCAGGCCATATTTTTTAATGCATGTCAGTTTGAGCTCTACAAATGTGTGTCGGTACAAGTTTTGTGATGCATTCAAAAAATCAATAAGAAACAATATGCATGCTAGAATCAAGAAAATAATCTTTGGGAAATCTCCTCGAATGATTACTACAAGCAGCATGAGGAAATGTGGAGTAGGAATAAGATGAGATGGAAAGGTAGTTGAGATTGTCATAATTCCAAAAAGGTGATGTGGAATACGTGTGGGTGATAGGAGCATGTGGGACTAGCAGTCAGAAGAGCGACTTGGGAAGAACTGAAAGAGACAAAGTGTCAAAGATGAAAAGAATATAAAAGGAAGCAAAGACATCGCAAAGAGAGGTAGCTTGTTAGTCAATTGATTGTTTTTGTGATAGTTGTATTGATCTCACTTTGAGCATATATTTTGTAATGTCTCTAGTTCTAAGTCCGATTTTGTTGCACTTACAGAGTCTAAGAATGTGAATGGTGCAGTTTAATGTAATATTGGACAAATGGATAATAGAGAAAATATTTTTTGTTGTCAATGTATGGTTGTGGGATGGAATGAAGAAAATAAATCTATAGTGATTGTGGTTGTATGATGTGTTACTCATGTGTCAATTGGATATGTTTGTATATTGTTGTTGTATATTGTTAGTATTAAGTTTTCTTCAATGGATTTTCTAAATTCCAACTTGGATGGAACGTTGTGCACTTGGTCCTTCATCATCATCGAAACAAGACCAAATGGTCTTTGTGATCCTCATGGTGTCTCGGGTGATAGCTTATTTAGTCTTTGGTTGACGATTGATATGAAAATTCCTTGGGTATTTTTTTTGTCAAACTCTGGACGAACCTTGGGTCTTAACCCCCCATTGCTAAGAAATATATGCACAAGTGTGATTGAGCCAACAAAATGTAGGTGGAGAAGACTTTATGAAATCATGTTTTTATTCTAATAAACCTTTTTTATGTTTATAAATTTGTATTGTGTTTGTCTCCCTAATTTCCCAAGCAAATAAACCTATGGCATTAGACTTTCGGCTAATTTAATTATATATATTTTTTTTTATGTTAGGTTAGTTTCAAAATTAATACCTGATTCATTGTGGTAATCAGTTTTAAATATTATATTACAAAAAAATTGTTGGGTTTATGGTCTAACCAATTTGTATGGAAAAGAAAGTAGTATTGTTTAAATATTGTCAATTGGAGTTCTATATATTATTATTTCATTAATCATTTGATGTGCTTCCTTGATGAAAGTTATGTGATTCAATTACTTTTACAAGTCCTATCAAATTTTTATTCACTTTAAATTTTATGACCATTTGAAATGCATTTTATTTGAAGTCTGGAAATGAATATGGTTGGTTGGACTACAACCAAGGTTCCAAGTTGTTTAGGAGTGAATATGGTGGAAGCATGATAAATTAGAATACTACATTGGATAATTTCTCATTGAGTGTTTGTTATGGAAATATTCCCCTGTGGACAGGTGAACTTTCCCTTGGATTACTGACCCCTATACCAAGACAGAAACAATCATTTGGACACTACCATTCCTATAAACTCATTTTTCTTATAGAAAAAGAGAGAAGAAGGTAAAGTAGGATATACTATGTTTACGAAATTTTTTCTAGTTGTTCCTATCCACAAGCTTGATCCAATTCCTGACGCAAATCAATATCTACAATGAATATAAAGAAACAAGAAATTGCATTCTAGTCTAATGAATTAGGCAAAGAAAATTAATCTATGCAAATCAAATTAAACATAGACAAGCACATGAAACCACATACTTGAAGGAAATAGGCCAAGTATATTAAATGAGAACAAAGAAAACTTACAGACCATGTATGATGTCAGTTGCAACTCCTTCAAGATCTCCTCGGCCAACCCTTGCAGGAATCCCACGATCATAAGTCTGATATCTCCAAGATCCCTCTACTTCTCCATGGAAATACCTCATTATATAGGATTTGGAGGATTAACCACCATGTAGAATATCACTCACTAGATCCACTAAAATGGGATCTCCAAGATTTTTAGGGAGAAAATATCTCTCAAGGATTTTAGGGATAAAATATCTCTCAAGGATTTTAAGGAGGAAATATCTCTTAAGATCCACCAAATTAGAATATTGGTTTGAAAAAATATCTCAACCATAGATGAGATTATCAACCTCTCCTTGAGATTATGAAACTAAATGTGAGGTGGATTCTCACACTAAATTAATTTCCTTTTTATGAATATTAATAAATAATTCATGTGCAAATAATATTTTGACCTTCATATGATATATTTTTCCTCCTCATTGTCTAGGGATTGTGAAAAATGTTCTTTCATGGTGTCAAGGTGTATGTGACACTTAGCAAGGTGAATTTGAGACTTTTATGACACTTGAAACATTTAGGGTGAGGTACTTAAGTGTGGAAATTTGATGTGTAATAGATGCCCCCTAAAGTGTGAGGTGAGAAGAGAAAAGGATGGCCGAAACGCTTTACAAATTCTTCAATGCAAGGGTGTGGAGCTGGAGAACCTCGTAAAAGCTACGAAAAACCATCGAAAATTATTAATACATGTTTAATTTCTGAGGCAAGCATACCTATGCTCAGAATATGAGATGACTCAAAGCACAACCATCAACCAATACACTGTGGATCCATGAAAAATATTGACTAAAGATATGGGCACTAGAGATACAATTTGGATCCATACCTCCATGAAATGAACTGATCGTAGCCACGAAAAATACATAGTGGAGATATAGGATGATAAAACATAGCCATGGAACAAAACAATGTGGATCTATATTACAGTATATATATCAACATGCTCAAATGATCTCCTTTACATCCTGGGAAACAAATATAATAGAGAGAACGCTCAACCCAGGGTCTTCATCCCAATCCCGATGTGGTACAAATCTATCCATGTGAATAGATGATTTTATGTTGAACATGGTAGAAACCACTTGATTACTGATCATTGAGGTAAATCATTAATGAGTGTGATGGAAATCACCAATGATGTCAATGACTCCCAAGGTACTCTAGTACATTCCAACAAATGTGAATAAATGAGTTGAAGTCAAAAATTCATGGAATCATCCGGTCAGAGGTCAATTATGTAAAACTATTGTCAAAAATGAGGAGGCCTACCATTGAGGAATGAAGGTACCAAGGTACTAACTGGTTTCTAAGTCTAATTCCCAGATGATGTGTTGAAGTTGACAGGAAAAGACTTGTTGAAGGAGATCCTTTATGTATCCTCCATCATTGAAATGAAACTGACACAGGAAAGTGATGTAATATGGTGAATCAAATGAGTATGGATTGACACAGGAAATGGAAACTGGCAATATTATAGATCGATGGTTTGAAGGTAAACTTCTCTTGAACATGATGAGGCATGAAAACTAACTTGGAAATTACGTTGACTCAACAAGTACCATAATGTAATGTGACGAAAATAAGAGCACTCTTCAATTGGATGAAAACGTATGGTGACACATGGAATTGGTATGAATCAGAGATAAGAAGATTACCCAACTATAAGACGAGACACAACTAGGTGTCATGTTCAAGGGATACAATAGTTTCCATAAAGGATATCCAAAAACTTGACCCACTTCCTTCAAATTCCCCCCCACCCAGATAGATGAGTACGTCTTTTTCATTTAACGCGATCAAGGAGGGTAACACATGCTCAATACAACTCACCTTCGGTAAGTTCATCTTCCTTTATTTAATGAACTGGAAGAAGTAAGGGTTTTTTCCCATTTAGGTCCTTCAATGTGTAGTTTAGCGAGTCCAAAGAAGGAAAACTCAATGGTTTTTCATGTTTAGAGAGTCTAAAAAGAACTTAAAGATGACTCCATGGATGAATTTTTCATAAATTTAGTCTCCCAAGCCCGAAAAAAGTGTAAAACAATAGAAGGAAGAAATCTTCTAATCATGCTTGATTAGAATGTTCCTTTTTCATAATTAGTCTCATGAGGCTGAAAAAGAGATAAAATATCACTCGAAATATTCCCTTTCAAACCTTTTAACGAGTGTGAAAGGAAGCAAGATCACTCGACAATCTTTTCATATTTAGAGAGTTTGAAAAGATGTTAAAGAAAAATCCAGGGGATTCCTTCTCGTATAAACTTTATGAGTCTAAAAAAGTGATAAAAGTATACTCGGTCACATTCTCACGTATTTATGAACACGAGAAAGAAAAAATACTAAGCTCATAATTGGTTTCATTTTTACACAATCTTGAAACAAAATTAAACTATGCTTGTAATTTCCCAATGTAATTTCCAAGGGTTTTGAGGGATACCCATGGATGGTGGGTACTCTACCCCCATCTTGAAAAGATAGTGGATTAACTCCAAAATGATAATAAAAGGCTGGAGACATGTCCCCCAAAACTTCATTCCATTCGTCGATGCTTATATTGTCACCTATTTTTGTATTGGATGGAGGAAAAAAGGTCAATTGACAAAGGACGATGAAAGGAAGGTTCAAATATGAGACCTAAGGAAAGACTTGACTCAACATCTATGATATCTAGCTAAAGCATAGACTCGATATCTACGAGATCTAGTGAAAAAAATCGACTTGATAGGAGAGGTGAATTTTTTAGTTTTTAACGAGCTTGACACATGGAAAGAACTATGCTCATGGCTCTGGGTTCAATCCCTATATTTCTTTTCATTTTTTTATAGAGCTTGCTACAGAGAGGAAAACTATGCTCGTATCTTTTGTTTCATTTTTTAACGAGCTTTCCACAGAGAAGAAAAACTATGCTCAAGACCTTTGTTTCATTTTTTAACGAGCTTGCCACAGAGAAGAAAATCTATGATCAAAACCTTTGTTTCGTTTGTTAACGATCTTTCCACAGAGAAGAAAAACTATTCTCAAAAAATCTATTTCATTTTTTAGTGAGTTTTCCATGGAGAAGAAAAACTATTCTCAAAACCTCTCCTTGATCATGGCTTCCAAGAGGAAAATGCTATGGAAGGAATACATGTCAAGGGACAAACATCAGCCATGGCTTCCAAGAGATATTCTCTAGATGGAATAAAAAAAATCTGAAAGGAATACATGTTGACGACCTCGAAAAGGGTAGCGAGATCTGACTCTAATATACTTATCGAAGATATGACCATGTCAACTACTGGATCTAATTTAGAATAAGGTAGATATTCCCTCTCATGTGGGGTTGAACGCATAGGGCATGTCATTACATAATTGACTTGCAACAGGGCAGACATCGCTGGCATGTATGGACCGTTCAAGAAAGGCAGATGGTTGACCATCATATGAGGGTAAATGGATGAAAGTTGGTCGATCGTTACTTTGTTTTGTTTGTGAGGGAAACATATCACTCGAAAGAGAGTGGACACAAAATATCTCATAACATAGACATAGTTTCTCTCGAGGAGAATTTTAAAGTCCAAGGGGTCATGAACTACCACCACATCGATGTAGACCATTTTTTCTCCCAAAATAACTGAAAACTGAGGAAGGATCCCTAAAGGTTGACTTATTCTTCTATCAAAGGTCAACATATTCTGTGTCATGGGCGCAAGCTGCGGGGAACCAAAATCTTTTTAAAAATTCACGGATAATATGATAACAGAATCACCTTCATCTATTATAGTTTTAGGAATATTCCTATCACAAACCTACACAATGATTTGGAAATGCATGTAAGAAGGAAGACAGGGTTCTGTCAAATACTTCCAATTGATATAAATCATATGATTGCTTGAAGGGGGTGCCATCGGGACGGGAAAAGTGCCCCCTTGTCTGGGTGAATAAATATTAACAATGTATACCTAAGATACATCCTCACTCTTTGAATGAGGAGTGGGATCGACCGGTGACAAAAGCGTATCGACCACTTTTCTTGCACTCTTCAAGGGAGGAGTGGGATCGATCAATGACAGAACTAGATCGACCACTTTGGCACTCTTTAGATGAAGAGTGGGGTTGTTTGATGATGGGACTCAATCAATCACTTGGGTTTCACTTTTTAGATGAAGATTCAGGCTGATCAATGACAGAACTGGATCAACTACTTGGGTTATTGGTTCAACCGAGGATGAAACCAGATTGACCACCTGATCAACCATACTGACCGAGGATGGAACCAGATCAACCATTCCATCAACTAATGATTGTTTGGGAGAGATATTATGATAACCATTTGGAAGTTGAATATTTTCCAAAATATAAGAAGCCTCATCCATATGAAGGAAAAGGTGAGAGTAATGATCACCCTCACATAACATACAAGGAAATTTGACAGTTCAATTCTTCTTACCAACCTTAACATCACTAGTTGACAGGGTGTCACTAACATGTTTAGCAGGAGCTGATGACATGGAAGACCACATTTCTAATACCTTAGGGAGACCAAGGAAATCCCTCATAAATTGGTCACCCTTACAAAGCTTGGATCCAACATGACCTAATGCATTTGGAGGCTTGGTATATTTATGATTCTTCTTCTTCTTCCCCTTCCATTTCTTCTTCTTTTTATCAACTTGGCTACTTTCTTTATATCTTTCACTAGGAGAAGAAGGAGAAAGGGAAGGAGACCTAATGGGTGAATAAGGATAAAGGTCAACTGGTGTAGATGAAGACCCACTCGGCCCTCCAGTCGACATCCTCTTCACATGATCGTTCTTTCTTTCTACTGAGTCGAATCGGCTCTTTCGGATTCCCTGCTGGAATCTGCAAGTTACTAATCCACAGGTCCTTTTTCGGGAGCTCTCCTGTGCGAATAGCACTAGGTGTGAGCCCCTTTACCTCCTAACGACCATAATTCCCTTTTCGTAACTTCGCGACTTCGCAGGTTCGCGAGTCTAGCCTCTTGACTCTTCCTCCTCAATTCCATGATAGCCGAAGTGCCGATACGGGTATAGCTCCCTTGTGTCAGCGCCCTTCGCGCATGACCACTAGCTAGGCTAACTCTAGCACTTTTCACTTCTCACCGCTTCGTGAGGTTTGATGTCGAACTCCCAGCTCTTGTCTCACAAATCCTTGAGACACGAGAGGTCAATGGGGTGTTGACTTCTTTCAAAAGATGACATGCGTCCAATCGGTCCCACAACAAAACTTCTCTCCCTTTCAGGACTTCGTCTTTCGCAACCTAGAGTGCCCAACCTTTGGGCTCTCACCTCATGAACCTCTGAATTCATGAGATCTCTAGATCTCTGCCACCTGTCCTCCCCAAGTGGACGACTCTAATCCACTCGCCTTTCGCGACTTCATGAACCTTGATGCAAAGCTTCGACCCTTCAACTCACAAAACCCTGAAATGAGATTTCGCGAACGATCCAACGGCCCTGGATGAATTGGATCCTATGGCCATGATTTCTTCTGAGCTTACACTTGAGGAAATCTTGTCATAATGTATCTGCTTCTCTGCAAGATCTGATGGCTCTTGTGACTTAGCGAATTCTTCTCAAGGAATTCTGACCGTCCGTTTCTTCAAGGACAATTCTTGCGAGTTTAACCAAGTATTTCTCCGTGGAACTTACCCACCTGCAACGCAAACTTGCTACGCCTCCTTTCAATGCATCAAGGCACCAACCTTCTTTGATTTTCTTCGACAACTGTGAATACCCTATCCCTCCTGAGATTTCTCCAACTCTGAATCTTAAAGAAGACTCTCGCTCGCACTCCTTGTGGTGAATCCTTGAATTACTTGAAAGAATTGAAGTCCTTCGACTCTACGCACTCCCTGCAGCAGTAGTCCTTCAAAAATTTCTCAGGTTCGCAAACTCTGGAACTTTACTCGACCTGCACACTCCTTGCATGGCTCCTGTGCTCAACTTGCACTTCTACGAGAATGAGAACAACGTTAACCCTCCTGAGCTTTCAAAGATAAAATCTGAACTCTTGTCAACACACTCCTTACGAACAACTTCACTGCACTCCTTGCAGGAACTCTTGCTTTGATAGAGAAACAATTGAAAATCATTCCTTACTCTCTCTTAGACTTCAAACACAAAGCCTCAAATCATATACACAACATA
>SNQJ01S0012330.1:137382-172041 GCA_010110895.2 Picea sitchensis
AGTGGGTGCTAGAGAAACCAGAGAGTTGGAGCTCTCAAACAAGTTGCAGCTTGTAAAACAGAGGTAGCAGCCTCACATTGAGTTGGTGCTCAATTACAGATGATGTACAGAACTTAAAAGACTGCCTATCATTTTGAAGAAGAAGAGGTTTTATCCCTTTATGGGTTTCCTCATGAAAATCTGTCTCTGTGTATACCTTATGTGTGACTGATGCTTTTTACTTTTACTGTCCATATGCTGTATAATGTTGATGATCACTTGAAGAAAGATTAAGAATATTTTAATAGAGTTAATATTGTTTAAGCTCAAAGACAACTGATTCACCCCCCCCTCTTATTTGTATTAGTAATTTCAACAGGAAATATATACATTAGAGGGAAACACACACTTCATATCACCACCACAAGAATCTCTGGTATGAATAACACTGTACTTTTGCACTAATATTTCATTAAACTTCATAAAAAATACAAAATGTTCAAAATAAATCTCCTCTATCTTTCTGCCAACTCCTTTAGTCAATAAAAATTACAAATATATATAGAAAAGAATCTTCCCCAAGGTGAGGATTTTGATCTCAACGCCTTCCCAAAGTTGTATCTGGTTACAAAATTATAGAAATATGTTTAGAACTACCTGCTAGGAAATAGGAATCAATTTTCTATAAAATAGGGGTCAAATATCACATAATATATCTCGATTAATGATAGTTGTTACAAAAATGAGAGAGGTTTTTGTATATGACCAGTTCTTGAGAAAAACCTCTTTCATTTAAAAAAAAATCCTCTCCAGAGTCTCGCGATCCGTGACCAAAGATAATGACTAAAGCAGGAAATCATTAAATGTTTAAATATGAAAAAAATGCTATAAAGAGCATTCGAATATTCCAAACCATGACACCTGTGAATAAACTGAGAGATTTTTTTGTGAATGGGATCGTTATTAAAAAAATTCTCTTTCAGTTTTCAAATATTCCTTTCCAGTGTCTCGGTATCCACGCCCAAAGATAATGACTAAAAAAGGAAATCATTAAATGTTTTAATATGAAAAATAGGCTATAAAGGTCCATTCGAATCTTCCAAACCATGACACCTCTGAAGAAACTGAGAGAGGTTTTTGTGAATGGGATCATTATTGACAAAATTATATTTCATTTTTCAAAGATTAATTTCCATGTCGTCAAAAACTGAGTTTGCAATTGACTGCAAAAACAATCATTTCCAGGACTTGCACTTCGAACTTGTGGAGTGAGTTTCCTTTTGACATTTTCTTCTATTGTTTGGATTTTTATTGATGGATGAAGGCCACTGATTGATAGTTTGACACTTGAGATTATTATAAACATCCCTAGGACCACTTCATTACCCTTTCAAACACCATTTTATGAAAGATCCTAATATATGTCAAATAATTGATTCAGAGTTTGACCTTTGAGCAAATTATAGGACATTAACATTGCATACAAATGAAGTTGTGCATGCTTATATTAGTTTTTCATTCACTCAAGTAGTTTCACAAAGTGTAACAAGAGGCACACATGCTAGGCCATTTTTTTTAATGCATGTCAGTTTGAGCTCTACGAATGTGTGTCGGTCCAAGTTTTGTGATGCATTCAAAAAATCAATAAGAAACAGTATGCATGCCAGAATCAAGAAAATAATCTTTGGGAAATCTCCTCGAATGATTACTACAAGCAGCATGAGGAAATGTGGAGTAGGAATAAGATGAGATGGAAAGGTAGTTGAGATTGTCATAATTCCAAAAAGGTGATGTGGAATGTGTGTGGGCGATAGGAGCATGTGGGACTAGCAGTCAGAAGAGTGACTTGGGAAGAACTAAAAGAGACAGAGTGTCAAAGATGAAAAGAATATAAAAGGAAGAAAAGACATCGCAAAGAGAGATAGCTTGTTAGTCAATTGATTGTTGTTGTTATAGTTGTATTGGTGTTATTGATCTCACTTTGAGCATATATTTTTTAATGTCTCTAGTTGTAAGTCTGATTTTGTTGCACTTACAGAGTCTAAGAACGTGAATGGTGCAGTTTAATGTAATATTGGACAAATGGATAATACAAAAAATATTTTTTGTTGTCAATGTATGGTTGTGGGATCGAATGAAGAAAGTAAAGCTATAGTGATTGTGGTTGTATGATGTGTTACTCATGTGTCAATTGGATATGTTTGTATATTGTTGTTGTATATTGTTAGTATTAAGTTTTCTTTAATGGATTTTCTAAATTCCAACTTGGATGGAACGTTGTGCACTTAGTCCTTCATCATCATTGACACAAGACCAAATGGTCTTTGTGATCCTCATGGTGTCTCGAGTGATAGCTTATTTAGTCTTTGGTTGACGATTGATATGAAAATTCCTTGGGTTTTTTTTTTGTCAAACTCTGGACGAACCTTGGGTCTTAACCCCCCATTGCTAAGAAATATATGCACAAGTGTGATTGAGCGAACAAAATGTAGGTGGAGAAGACTTTATGAAATCATGTTTTTATTCTAATAAACCTTTTTTATGTTTATAAATTTGTATTGTGTCTGTCTCCCTAATTTCCCAAACAAATAAACCTATGGCATTAGACTTTCGGCTAATTTAATTATATATTTTTTATGTTAGGTTAGTTTCAAAATTAATACCTGATTCATTGTGGTAATCAGTTTTAAATATTATATTATAAAAAAATTGTTGGGTTTATGGTCTAACCAATTTGTATGGAAAAGAAAGTAGTATTGTTTAAATATTGTCAATTGGAGTTCTATATATTATTATTTCATTCAGCATTTGATGTGCTTCTTTGATGAAAGTTATGTGATTCAATTACTTTTACAAGTCCTATCAAATTTTTATTCACTTTAAATTTTATGACCATTTGAAATGCATTTTATTTGAAGTTTGGAAATGAATATGGTTGGTTGGACTACGACCAAGGTTCCAAGTTGTTTAGGAGTGAATATGGTGGAAGCATGATAAATTAGAATACTACATTGGATAATTTCTCATTGAGTGTTTGTTATGGAAATATTCCCCTGTGGACAGATGAACTTTCCCTTGGATTACTGACCCCTATACCAAGACAGAAATAATCATTTGGACACTACCATTCCTATAAAGTAATTTTCCTTATAGAAAAAGAGAGAAGAAGGTAAAGTAGGATGCACTATGTTTACGACATTTTTTCTAGTTGTTCCTATCCACAAGCTTGATCCAATTCCTAACGCAAATCAATATCTGCAATGAATAGCAAGAAACAAGAAATTTCATTCTACTCTAATGGATTAGGCAAAGAAAATTAATCTATGCAAATCAAATTAAACATAGACAAGCACATGAAACCACATACTTGAAGGAAATAGGCCAACTATATTAAATGATAACAAAGAAAACTTACAGACCATGTATGATGTTAGTTGCAACTCCTTCAAGATCTCCTCGGCCAACCCTTGCAAGAATCCCATGATCATAAGTCTGATATCTCCAAGCTCCCTCTACTTCTCCATGGAAATACCTCATTATATAGGATTTGGATGATTAACCACCATGTAGAATATCACTCACTAGATCCACTAAAATGGGATCTCCAAGATTTTTAGGGAGAAAATATCTCTCAAGGATTTTAGGGATAAAATATCTCTCAAGGATTTTAAGGAGGAAATATCTCTTAAGATCCACCAAATTAGAATTTTGGATTGAGAAAATATCTCAACCATAGATGAGATTATCAGCCTCTCCTTGAGATTATGAAACTAAATGTGAGGTGGATTCTCACACTAACTTAATTTCCTTTTTATGAATATTAATAAATAATTCATGTGCAAATAACATTTTGACCTTCATATGATATATTTTTCCTCCTCATTGACTAGGGATTGTGACAAATGTTCTTTCATGGTGTCAAGGTGTATGTGACACTTAGCAAGGTGAATTTCACACTTTTATGACACTTGAAACATTTAGGGTGAGGTACTTAAGTGTGGAAATTTTATGTGTAATAGATGCCCCCTAAAGTGTGAGGTGAGAAGAGAAAAGGATGGCTGAAACACTTTACAAATTCTTCAATGCAAGGGTGTGGAGTTGGAGAACCTCGTAGAAGCTACAAAAAACCATCGAAAATTATTAATACATGTTTGATTTCTGAGGCAAGCATAACTATGCTCGGAATATGAGATGACTCAAAGCACAACCATCAACCAATACACTGTGGATCCATGAAAAATATTGACTAAGGATATGGGCAGTAGAGATACAATGTGGATCCATACCTCCATGAAATGAACTTATCGTATCCACGAAAAATACATAGTGGAGATATAGGATGCTAAAACATAGCCATGGAACAAAACAATGTGGATCTATATTACAGTATATATATCAGCATGCTCAAATGATATCCTTTACATCCTAATAAATGAAGATAATAGAGTGAATGCTCAACCCAGGGTCTTCATCCCAATCCCTATGTGGTACAAATCTATCCATGTGAATAGATGATTTTATGTTGAACATGGTAGAAACCACTTGATTACTGATCATTGAGGTAAATTTTTAACGAGTGTGATGGAAATCACCAATGATGTTAATGAATCCCAAGGTACTCTAGTACATTCCAACGAATGTGAATAAATGAGTTGAAGTCAAAAATTCATGGAATCATCTGGTCAGAGGTCAATTATGTAAAACTATTGTCGAAAGTGAGGAGGCCTACCATTGAGGAATGAAGGTACCAAGGTACTAACTGGTTTCTAAGTCTAATTCCCAGATGATGTGTTGAAGTTGATAGGAAAATACTTTTTGAAGGAGGGCCTTTATGTATCCTCCATCATTGAAACGAAACTGACACGAGAAAGTGATGTAATATGGTGAATCAAATGAGTATGGACTGACACAGGAAATCAAAATTGGCAATACTATAGATGGATGGTTTGAAGGTAAACTTCCCTTGAACATGATGAGGCATGAAAACTAGCTTGGAAATTATGTTGACTCAACAAGTGCCATAATGTAATGTGATGAAAATAAGAGCACTCTTCAATTGGATGAAAAAGTATGGTGACACATGGAATTGGTATGACTCAGAGATAAGAAGATTACCCAACTATAAGGTGAGACACAAATAGGTATCATGTTCAAGGGATACAATAGTTTCCATAAAGGATATCCAAAAAATTGACCCACTTCCTTCAAATTTCCCCCCACCCAGATAGATGAGTACCTGTTTTTCATTTAACGAGATCAAGGAGGGTAACACATGCTCAATACAACTCACCTTCGGTAAGTTCATCTTCCTTTATTTAATGAACTGGAAGAAGGGTTTTTTCCCATTTAGATCCTTCAATGTGTAGTTTAGCAAGTCCAAAGAAGGAAAACTCAATGGTTTTTCATGTTTAGAGAGTCTAAAAAGAACTTAAAGACGACTCCATGGATGAATTTTTCATAAATTTAGTCTCCCAAGCCCGAAAAAAGTGTAAAACAATAGAAGGAAGAAATATTCTAATCATGCTTGATTATAATGTTCCTTTTTCATAATTAGTCTCATGAGGATGAAAAAGAGATAAAATATCACTCGAAATATGCCCTTTCAAACCTTTTAACGAGTGTGAAAGGAAGCAAGATCACTCGACAATCTTTTCATATTTAGAGAGTTTGAAAAGATATTAAAGAAAAATCTAGGGGATTCCTTCTCGTATAAAATTTATGAGTCTAAAAAAGTGATAAAAGTATACTCGGCCACATTCTCATGTATTTATGAACATGAGAAAGAAAAAATACTAAGCTCATAATTGGTTTCATTTTTACACAATCTTGAAACAAAATTAAACTATGCTTGTAATTTCCCAATGTAATTTCCAAGGGTTTTGAGGGATACCCATGGATGGTGGGTACTCTACCCCCAGCTTGAAAAGATAGTGGATTAACTCCAAAATGATAATCAAAGGCTGGAGACATTTCCCCCCAAGCTTCATTCCATTCGTCGATGCTTATATTGTCACCTATTTTTGTATTGGATGGAGGAAAAAAGGTCAATTGACAAAGGACGATGAAAGGAAGGTTCAAATATGAGACCTAAGGAAAGACTCGACTCAACATCTATTATATCTAGCTAAAGCATAGACTCGATATCTACGAGATCTAGTGAAAAAACTCGACTTGATAGGAGAGGTGAATTTTTCAGTTTTTAACGAGCTTGACACATGGAAAGAACTATGCTCATGGCTCTGGGTTCGATCCCCAGATTTCTTTTCATTTTTTTATAGAGCTTGCTATAGAGAGGAAAACTATGCTCGTAGCTTCTGGTTCATTTTTTAACAATCTTTCCACAGAGAAGAAAAACTATGCTCAAGACCTTTGTTTCATTTTTTAACGAGCTTGCCACAGAGAAGAAAATCTATGGTCAAAACCTTTGTTTCATTTGTTAACGATCTTTCCACAGAGAAGAAAAACTATTCTCAAAAACTCTATTTCATTTTTTAGTGAGTTTTCCATAGAGAAGAAAAACTATACTCAAAACCTCTCCTTGATCATGGCTTCGAAGAGGAAAATGCTCTGGAAGGAATACATGTCAAGGGACAAACATCAACCATGGATTCCAAGAGATATTCTCTAGATGGAATAAAAAAACTCTGAAAGGAATACATGTTGACAACCTCGAAAAGGGTAGGGAGATCTGACTCTAATATACTTATCGAAGATATGACCATGTCAACTACCGGATCTAATTCAGAATAAGGGAGAGATTCCCTCTCATGTGGGGTTGAACGCATAGGGCATATCATTACATAATTGACCTACAACGGGGAAAAAATCGCTGGCATGTATGGACCATTCAAGAAAGGTGGATGGTTGACCATCATATGAGGGTAAATGGATGAAAGTTGGTTGATCGTTACTTTGTTTTGTTTGTGAGGGAAACATATCACTCGAAAGAGAGTGGACACAAAATCTCTCATAACATAGACATATTTTCTCCCGAGGAGAAGTTTAAAGTCCAAGGGGTCATGAACTACCACCACATCGACGTAGACCATTTTTTCTCCCAAAATAACTGAAAACTGAGGAAGGATCCCTAAAGGTTGACTTATTCTTCAGTCAAAGGTCAATATATTCTGAGTCACAGGCGCAAGCTGCGGGGAACCAAAATCTTGTCAAAAATTCATGGATAATATGATAACAGAATCACCTTTGCCTATTATAGTTTTAGGAATATTCCTATCACAAACCTGCATAATGATTTGGAAATGCATGTAAGAAGGAAGACAGGGTTCTGTCAAATGATTCCAATTGATATAAATCATATGATTGCTTGAAGGGGGTGCCATCAGGACGGGAAAAGTGCCCCCTTGTCTGGGTGAATCAATATTAACAACGTATACCTAAGAGACATCCTCACTCTTTGAATGAGGAGTGGGATCGACCGATGACGAAAGCGTATCGACCACTTTTCTTGCACTCTTCAAGGGAGGAGTGGGATCGATCAATGATAGAACTAGATCGACCACTTTGGCACTCTTTCGATGAAGAGTGGGGTTGTTTGATGACGGGACTCAATCAATCACTTGGGTTTCACTTTTTATATGAAGAGTCAGGCTAATCGATGACAGAACTGGATCAACTACTTGGGTTATTGGTTCAACCGAGGATGAAACCAGATTGACCACCTGATCAACCATACTGACCGAGGATGGAACTAGATCAACCATTCCATCAACTAATGATTGTTTGGGAGAGATATTATGATAACCATTTGGAAGTTGAATATTTTCCAAAATATAAGAAGCCTCATCCATACGAAGGCAAAGGTGAGAGTAATGATCACCCTCACATAACATACAAGGAAATTTGACAGTTCTATTCTTCTTACCAACCTTAACGTCACTAGTTGACAAGGTGTCACTAGCATGTTTAGCAGGAGTTGATGACATGGAATACCACATTTCTAATACCTTAGGGAGACCAAGGAAATCCCTCAGAAAGTGGTCACCCTTACAAAGCTTGGATCCAACATGACCTAATGCATTTGGAGGCTTGGTGTATTTATGATTCTTCTTCTTCTTCCCCTTCCATTTCTTCTTCTTCTTATCAACTTGGCTACTTTCTTTATATCTTTCACTAGGAGAAGAAGGAGAAAGGGAAGGAGACCTGATGGGTGAAGAAGGAGAAAGGTCAACTGGTGTATATGCAAACCCACTCAGCCCTCTGGTCGACTTCCACTTCATAGGATCGCTCTTTATTTCTACTGAGTCGAATTGGCTCTTTCAGATTCCCTGCTGGAATCTGCAAGTTATTGATCCACAGGTCCTTTTTCGGGAGCTCTCCTATGTGAATAGCACTAGGCATGAGCCCCTTTACCTCCTAACAACCAAAATTCCCTTGTTGTAACTTTGCAACTTTGCGGGTTCGTGAGTCTAGGCTCTTGACTCTTCCTCCTCAATTCCACAATACCCGAAGTGTCGATACGGGTATAGCTCCCTTGTGTCAGCGCCCTTCGTGAATGACCACCGGCTAGGCTAACTCTATCACTCTTCACTTCTTGCCGCTTTGTGAGGTTCGATGTCGAACTCCCGTCTCTTGTCTCATGAATCCTCGAGACACGAGAGGTCAACGGGGTGTTGACTTCTTTCAAAATATGACACGTGTCTACTCGATCCCACAATGAAACTTCTCGCCCTTTCAGGACTTCATCTTTCACAACCTAGAGTACCCAACCTTTGGGCTCTCACCTCACGAACCTCTAAATTCATGAGATCTCTAGATATCTGCCCCCTTTCCTCCCTATATGGATGGATCTAATCCACTCGCTACTCCGATACTCGCCTTTCGCGACTTTGTGAACCTTGATGCAAAGCCTCAACCCTTCAACTCACGAAACCCTGAAATGAGATTTCGTGAATGATCCAACGGCCCTGGCTGACTTGGATCCTATGGCCCTGATTTATTCTAAGCTTACATTTGAGGAAAGCTCGTGATAACGTATCTACTTCTCTGCAAGATCTGATGGCTCTTGTGACTTCACAAATTCTTCTCAAAGAATTCTGACCGTATGTTTCTTCCTGGACAATTCCTGTGAATTTAACCAAGTATTTCTCCACAGAACTTACAAACCTGCAACGCAAACTTGCTACGACTCCTTTCAACGCCTCAAGGCACCAACCTTCTTTGCTTTTCTTCAACAACTACGAAGACACTATCCCTCCTGAGATTTCTCCAAATCCGAATCTTAAAGAAGACTCTCGCTCGCACTCCTTGCGGTGAATCCTTCAATTACTTCAAAGAATTGAAGTCCTTCAACTCTGCGCACTCCCTGCAGCAGTAGTCTTTCAACAATTTCTTAGGTTTGCAAACTCTGGAACTTTACTTGACCTGCACACTCCTTTCATGGCTCTTGTGCTCAACTTGCACTTCTGCAAGAATGAGAACAACGTCAACCCTCCTGAGCTTTCAGAGATAAACTCTAAACTCTTGTCAATGCACTCCTTACGAACAACTTCACTACACTCCTTGCTGGAACTCTTGCTTAGATAGAGAAACAATTGAAACTCATTCCTTACTCTCTCTTAGACTTCAAACACAAAGCCTGAAATCATATACACAGCATATAAAACAAATGTATAACAGAAAGTAAACATCCATGAGCATAACATTCAACATGCATACACAGAGAACAAATACGACACCATGAATTTGAATTGAAGCTCTTTCTATTAACTCAAATCTCTGTACATGGGTTTTTTCAACTACAGCTCTTTGCTCTCTTCTCTATGCTCTATGCTCACTTGACATAATAATTCTTTCCACTATACAATGAGGGTGTCTATATCCTGTTTCCCTCTTGTGCTCTAAAACTGTCTAATCTAAGCATTAAATTCTATCTACCTACATTCATTACACATAAAGGATTCTATCTACTACGGAATAGAGCGGATCGCTCAAGGTCCTTTTACAATAATAAAATCATGCCTCCACTTAATGACTTCATTAATATTTCAAAAAAAATTCAAAAAATGTGCTCGGTGCTTTTCCAGCTGTCTCTTATCTCCGTACTATCTCCCTGTTGTCTATGCTTGCACGCCCTTGCGATGCTCCTGCATCATACTCCCTCGCTTGAAAATTTTCATGGGCTCCTGTCCATGAGCACTCACACGGTCTCTCCATGCTTCTGGATCTCTGCTTCATTTTTCCAGCTGGCATATTCAACTGGATGGCCCTTCCACTTGACCAAGTATTCAAAATATTTCTTTCGCCTAGTCCTCTTACCAACACTTTTGTCTAGTATGCACTCCATCTGCATCTTTTATGCAACTGGCATTTGTTTTGTCCACTGAATATCTGGTTGTTCACTACCTTCTTTTTCTTCCTCATCTTTATAAGGGTACAAATCTGAAACATTGAATATCGGAGAAATTTCGATCCCATCAGGTAATTCAATCTCATATGCATTCGCCCCAAATTTCTTCAAGACCTTACATGGTCCGATTTTCTTCATCTTCAGTTTATTATATGTTCCACTCGGGAACCTTTCCTTTCTCAAATGTGCAAGGATCAAATCACCAACTTCGAACTAAATTTGTCTCTTGTGTTGATCTACTCTTCGTTTATATTCTTGGTTCGAACTCTGCAATTGTTCCTTCACCTGGCTATGAAGTTCCTTCATCGCCTCTGGGAAATCTTCTGCACTAGTGCTCCTAGTCGCAATCTATTCCGAATCCCTCAGCTGAGAAATTCCTCTTGGCTGCATCCCATAAAAATTTTGGAATGGACTCTTCCCTGTGCTTCTGTTTAGTGAATCATTATACGAAAAATTTTCCTGTGGTAATATGTTGTCCCACTGGCTGTGGTGTTCTGTCACGAAGCTCCTCAACAAGTCTCCCAAACTCCTGTTCACGACTTCTGTCTGCCCATCCATCTGAGGATGATAAGATGAACTAAACAACAAGTTTGTTCCCATATTTTTCCATAAGGTTCTCTAGAAGTGTCCTACGAACTTGGTGTCTCGATCCGAAACTATGATCCTTAGTAAGCCATGAATTTGAATGACTTCTTTGAAAAATAGGTTCGCAATGTGAGTTGCGTCACTGGTTTTCTGACATGGAATGAAATGTGCCATTTTGGAAAATCTATCCACTACCACAAATATTGAGTCAAACCCTCTTTGTGTTCTTGGCAACCCCAATATGAAGTCCACGTTGACTGCATCCCATGGCCTCTCAGGTATGGGTAATGGTTGATAAAAACGTGCATTCTGCCTCTTTCCTTTTGAATGTTGACATATTCTACATCTGTCCACGAATATTTTGACATCTACTTGCATTCTTGGCCAAAAATATGACTCATTCAACTTTGCGAACGTATTTTCATGACCGAAATGTCTAGCCAATCCTCCACTATGTTTCTCCTTCAGCAAATTCTCCCTCATGGAGCATTTTGGAATACAAAGTTGATTACCTTTAAACAGTAATCCTTCCTGGATCCTGTATTCTGCCCATTGGCTTCTATCCTTGAAAATTGGATTCTCAGCTGCTTCATATGCCTCTTTGAAATCTGGATCATCTCTGTACATGTCCCTAATATCATCAAAACCCAATGTTTTGACTCTGAACTCCTGCAATAGCAAACATTTTCTGCTCAAAGCATCAACAACTTTGTTAGCAGTACCAGAAATATGTTTAATCACAAAAGTGAAAATTTTCATATATTCAACCCATTTAACATGTCTTTGATTCAACTTCTCCTGTTGAGTCACAAATTGCAATGAATGATTATCACTATACAAGACAAACTCCTTAGGAATCAAATAGTGTCTCCATTTCTTCAATGCCTGAATAATAGCATAGAATTCCTTATCATACATGGAGTATTTTATCTTGGCTTCATTCAACTTCTCGCTGAAATATGCCATCGGCCTATCTTCTTGGCTCAAGACTACCCCTATTTCAAATCCACTTGCATCACATTTTACTTGAAATGTCTTTTATAAATCAGGCAACACCAGAATTGGCTGTTCCGTAATTTTCCTTTTCAACAAATTGAAGCTTTTCTCAGCCTCTTCCATACAGTGAAAATATTTGTGTCTCTTCTTCACTGTGTCCATCATTGATGCACTAATTCCACTAAAATTCCTGATGAACCTCCGGTAGAAACTAGCCAATCCGTGAAAACTTCGATCTTCGAAGATATTCTTTGGTCACGGCTAATTCTTAATCACCTCCACCTTATCTAGATCCATCCTCAACTTATCTGCAGAAATAACAAACTCCAAATAAATGAGCTCTGTCTTCATGAATGAGGATTTATTCATGTTTATCATCAGCTTCTCTTGATGTAACCTCTTCATCACTGTAACCAAATGTTTCATATGCTCTGCCTTTGTTTTATTGAAAATCAGTATGTCATCAAGATACACAATGACAAATGTTTCGATGAAATCCTTCAGGACTTCATTCATCAATCTCATGAAAGTACTCATCGTGTTTGTTAAGCCAAACGACATGACAATACATTCATACAACCCTTCATTAGTCTTGAAGGCTATCTTCCATTCATCACCTTCCCTCATGCGGATTTGGTGATATCCACTTTTCAAATCAATCTTTGAAAACAATTTGGCCCCACTCAAGCAATCCATCAAATGATCCATCCTTGGCAATGGAAATCTGTACCTGATGGTTATTTTGTTGATTGCGCTCGAGTCAGTACACATCCTCTAGCCTTCGTCTTTCTTCATACTGAGTACTGTCAGAACAACACACAGACTCAATCTTTCTCTAATCAACCCTTTGTCCAACAAATCTTGGACTTGTCTTTTGACCTCTTCATTCTCCTGCAGCGTTAATCTGTACGCTGCTTTGTTTGGCAAACTAGCTCCAGGTATGAGATCAATTTGGTGACTTATACTTCTAATCAGTGGCAATGAACGAGGTAGTTCGTCCACTACTATGTCAACAAACTCTTCCAGCAGTTCCTGAGCCTCTTCTGGTAAATCATCTACCCTTGTGCTGGTTAAAACAATCTTTGGCTTCCTGAAAAAAATGAATTGTGCTTCCTCCTTCTTCTTAACCTCTGTAAGAAGTTCCTTCCCACTCATTAGAAGTATAGTGTTTCTCACCTCTAGTTTCACCTCTTTATCCTTAATCGACAACAAAATGTTAGTTCTCCCATTTTTTTCTAGGGTGTATGTGTTCATTCTCTCGTCATGAATCACATTTTTGTCATATTGCCACAGTCTACCCAGCAATAAATGACAAACATCCATGGGAATAACATCACAGAGTATTTCATCTTTATACCCTCCTATTTTAAATTCAACTAAACATTGCTTAGTGACATTTACCTGATGTCATTTTTGCAACCACGAAACTCTGTATGGGCTTGGATGATCAATCATCTCCAGCTCCAATTTTTCTACCATCTCGGTAGAAACGAGATTTTCTATGCTACCACTGTCCACAATGACCTTGCATACCCTGTCCTTGGTCTTGCAAGCAGTCCGAAAAAGTCTTTTTCTTTGGACTGAACTCTCCACCTCCTTCTCTGGTGTCAAAAGATTTTTTCGCATCATCAACGATCTTCCGCCTTCAACATCCTCTGACTCAACATTTCGCCTCTATTCTTTGGCAATGTGAGTCTCTCCTTCGTATTTATTCTTGTCTGGACATTCATAAGACTTGTGTCCGACCTTTCCACACGTGAAGCATTTTATCACTCCGCCTCTTCCTCTTCCTCTACCTCTAGTATGAGGAAAAATGTTGTTATCAACGTACTCTCCTCTCTGATCAACATACTTCCTTCTCTGTCCAACATATTTCCCTTTCTGTGAGATTCCACCTCTCTCAATCTGAGGTTTCTTCCATTCTTCCTTAGGCTTCTGATTTCTATCTTAGACGACTAATTTTCCCCTGGCTTGACTTCTGCCTCAACCTCTTTGACCTTGTTTTCGGCTCAGCTTCTCTTCCACCTTTAGAGCCATTTGATAAGCATCTTCCACCATTCATATGGTCATCATGCTCATCTCATATTGAATTTTGTATCTCAAGCCATTCATATACCTGGAAACCTTTTCATCATTACTTTAATGGTGACCTGCTCTGATGTTCAGCCTGTAGAACGCTTCAGTGTACTCCTTCACTGTCATCATCTTCTGTCTCAAATTCTGCATTCTCTGAAACAAAGAAATTTGATAATCCCTGGGAATGAATTTCTCTTTAATCTTTGCAATCATCCTATACCAACTCTTGATTTTCTGCTTACCTTGGCAGCGTCTGTCAGCTTGCAGTTCATCCCACCACAATGTTCCCTATCCTTTAAGTCTCGTGACAACATGTTTGACCTTCTTGTCTTCTTCGACATCTTCATAGTCAAAATATGTGTCTAGAGCTCTAATCCAGTCTAGAAGCTCTTCAACATTCAATTTTCCATCATAAACTGGAATGTCCATTTTGGCTCTTGCACTCATTCTTGCAACAACTCTAATTAAGCGTTCATGTGTTGCATCTTCTGCTGAAATTTCTTCTTCTTCATGTCCAGCGTCATCTTCACTTTCGGACTCACTGACATCTTCAATATCAGCTGTGTGCCTTTGCTTTATTTCCACATCCACGAGTCTGGCACGAATGTCATGTAGATCTCTTTCCACTTCTGGATTCTGCACTTGCCTGCCCCTTCCTTCTGGCATTTCCCTATCCTCTGGCGGATCGGGTGTTTTCCTGTCTCTTCTCCTTGGCAGCATGGATGAAATTCCTTCTCTCTTTTCCTACCTGAAATATACAAACAAGAATTAGGCTCTGATACCAGATGGTGCAGACGCAGACCCAATTGGCCCTCCAGTCGATGTTCGTTTCACAGGATCGTTCTTTATTTCTACTGAGCCGAATCGGCTCTTTCGGATTCCATGCTGGAATCTGCAAGTTACTGATCCACAAGTCCTTTTTCGGGAGCTCTCTTGTGCGAATAGCACTAGGCGCGAGCCCCTTTACCTCCTAATGACCACAATTCCCTTGTCGTAACTTAGCGACTTCGCGGGTTCATGAGTCTAGGCTCTCGACTCATCCTCCTCAATTCCATGATACCTGAAGTGTCGATACGGGTATAGCTCCCTTGTGTCAACCCCCTTCGCGCATGACCACCGACTAGGCTAACTCTAGCACTTTTCACTTCTCGCCGCATCGTGAGGTTCGATGTCGAACTCCCAGCTCTTATCTCACGAATCCTCCAGACATGAGAGGTCAATGGGGTTTTTACTTCTTTAAAAATACGACACACGTCCACTCGGTCCCACAACGAAACTTCTCGCCCTTTCGGGACTTCGCCTTTCTCAACCTAGAGTACCCAACCTTTGGGCTCTCACCTCACAAACCTCCGAGTTCGTGAGATATCTAGATCTCTACCACCTGTCCTCCCCATATGGATGGCTCTAATCCAGTCGCCACTCCGGTACTCACCTTTCGTGACTTCATGAACCTTGATGCAAAGCTTTGACCCTTCAACTCACAAAACCCCGAAATGAGGTTTCGCGAATGATCCAACGGCCTTGGCTGACTTGGATCCTACAACCCTAATTTCTTCCGAGCTTACAAGTTACACTTGAGGAAATCTCGTTGTAACGTATCCGCTTCTCTGCAATATCTAACGGCTCTTGTGACTTCGTGAATTCTTCTCAAAGAATTTCGACCGTCTATTTCTTCCTGGACAATTCCTGCGAATTTAACCAAGTATTTCTCCACGAAACTTACCCACCTGCAACACAAACTTGCTACGCCTCCTTTCAACGCCTCAAGGCACCAACCTTCTGTGCTTTTCTTCGACAACTACAAAGACCCTATCCCTCCTGAGATTTCTCCAACTCCAAATCTTAAAGAAGACTCTCGCTCGCACTCCTTGCGGTGAATTCTTCAATTACTTCAAAGAATTGAAGTCCTTTGACTCTGTGCACTCCCTACAGCAGTAGTCCTTCAACAATTTCTCAGGTTCGCAAAATATGGAACTTTACTAGGCCTACGCACTCCTTGCATGGATCCTGTGCTCAACTTGCACTTCTGCGAGAATGAGAACAACGTTAACCCTCCTGAGCTTTCAGAGATAAACTCTGAACTCTTGTCAACGCACTCCTTGCGGACAACTTCACTACACTCGTTGCATGAACTCTTTCTTAGATAGAGAAACAATTGAAACTCATTCCTTACTCTCTCTCAGACTTCAAACACAAATCCTGAAATCATATACACAACATATAAAGAAAATGTATAACAGAAAGTAAACATCCATGAGCATAACATTCAACATGCATACACAGAGAACAAATACGACACCATGAATTTGAATCGAAGCTCTTTCTATTAATTCAAATCTATGTACATGGGTGTTTTCAACTATGGATCTCTGCTCTCTTCTCTATTCTCTATGCTCAATTGACATAATAATTCTTTCCACTATACAATGAGGGTGTCTATATCTCGTTTCCCTCTTGCTCTCTAAAACTGTCTAATCTAAGCATTAAATTCTATTTACCTACATTCATTACACATAAAGGCTTCTATCTACTATGGACGAGAGCAGACCATCAAGGTCCTATGCCTCCACTTAATGACTTTATTAATATTTCAAAACATTTTAAAAAAATGTGCTCGGTTCTTTTCCAGCTGTCTCTTATCTCCGTGTTGTCTCACTGCTAGCTATGCTTGCACGCCCTTGTGATGCTCCTGCATCATACTCCCTCGCTTGAAAATTTGCATCGGCTCCTGTCCATGAGCACTCACATGGTCTCTCCATGCTTCTGGATCTCTGCTTCATTTTCCCAGTAGGTATCTTCAACTGGATGGCCCTTCCACTTGACCAAGTATTCAAAATATTGTTTTTTCCTAGTCCTCTTACCAACTCTTTTGTCCAGTATGCGCTCCATCTGTAGATTGTCTGCAATTGGAATTTGTTTTGTCCACTGACTCTCAGGTTGTTCACTACCTGCTTCTGTTTCCTCATCTTTATAAGGGTAAAAATCTGAAACATTGAATATCGGAGAAATTCTGATCCCATCGGGTAATTCAATCTCATATGCATTCGCCCCAAATTTATTCACGACCTTACATGGTCCGATTTTCTTCATCTTCAATTTATTATATCTTCCCCTTGGGAACCTTTCCTTTCTCAAATGTGCAAGGATCAAATCACCAACTTCGAACTGAAGTTGTGTCCTGTGTTGATCTTCTCTCCGTTTATATTCTTGGTTCAAACTCTACAATTGTTCCTTCACTTGGTTGTGAAGTTCCTTCATCGCCTCTGCAAAATCTTCTGCACTAGCGCTCCTAGTCGCAATCTGTTCTGAATCCCTCAGTATCAAAAATTCCTCTTGGCTACATCCCATAAACAATTTGGAATGGAATCTGCCCTGTGATTCTTTTTAGCGAATCATTATAAGAAAATTTCGTCTGTGGTAATATGTTGTCCCACTGGCTGTGGTGTTCTGTCACCAAGCTCCTCAGCAAGTCTCCCAAACTCATGCTCATGACTTTTGTCTGCCCATCCGTCTAGGGATGATGAGCTGAACTAAACGACAATTTTGTTCCTAGATTTTTCCATAAGGTTCTCCAAAAGTGTCCTACGAACTTGGTGTCTCGATACAAAACTATGCTCCTTGGTAAGCCGTGAAGTCGAATGACTTCTTTGAAAAACAGGTTCTCAATGTGAGTTGCGTCACTGGTTTTCTGACATGGAATGAAATGTGCCATTTTGGAAAATCTATCCACTACCACAAATATCGAGTCAAACCCTCTTTGTGTTCTTGACAATTCCAATATGAAGTCCATGCTGACTACATCCCACGGTCTCTCAGGTATGGGTAATGGTTGATAAAAACCTGCATTTTGCCTCATCCCTTTTGAATGTTGACAAATTCTACATCTATCCATGAATCTTTTGATGCCTGCTCGCATTCCTGGCCAAAAATATGATTCATTCAACTTTGCAAACGTCTTGTCATGATCGAAATGTCTGGCCAATCCTCCACTATGTTTCTCCTTTAGAAAATTCTCCCTCATGGAGCATTTTGGAATACAAAGTTGATTACCTTTAAACAGTAATCCTTCCTGGATCATGTATTCTTCCCATTGGCTTCTATCCCTAAGAATTGGATTCTCAGTTGCTTCATACGCCTCTTTGAAATCTGGATCATCTCTGTACATGTCCCTGAGATCATCAAAACCCAATGTTTTGACTTTGAACTCCTGCAATAGCAAACATTTCCTGCTCAAAGCATCAACAACTTTGCTAGCAGTACCAGAAATATGTTTAATCACAAAAGTGAAATTTTTCATATATTCAACTCATTTAACATGTCTTTGATTCAACTTCTCATGTTGAGTCACAAATTGCAATGCATGATTATCACTATACAAGACAAACTCCTTAGGAATCAAATAGTGTCTCCATCTCTTCAATGCCTGAATAATAACATAGAATTCCTTATCATACGTGGAGTATTTTATCTTGGCTTCATTCAGCTTCTCGCTGAAATATGCTATCGGCCTGTCTTCTTGGCTCAAGACTGCCCCTATTGCAGATCCACTTGCATCACATTTTACTTGAAATGTCTTTTGGAAATCAGGCAACACCAGAATTGGTTGTTCCGTAATTTTCCTTTTCAGCAAATTGAAGATTTTCTCAGCCTCTTTTGTCCAGTGAAAATATTTGTGTCTCTTCTTCACTGTGTCCATCATCAGTGCACTAATTCCACTAAAATTATTGATGAACCTCTGGTAGAAACTAGCAAATCCGTGAAAACATCGAACTTCAAAGATATTCTTTGGTGACGGCCAATTCTTAATCACCTCCACCTTATCTAGATCCATCCCCAACTTATCTGCAGAAATAACAAACCCCAAATAAATGAGCTCTATCTTCATGAATGAGGATTTCTTCATGTTTATCAGAATATTCTCTTGCTGTAGCTTCTTCATCACTGTAACCAAATGTTTAAGATGCTCTGCCTTTGTTTTACTGAAAAAAAGTATGTCATCAAGATACACAATGACAAATGTTTCGATGAAATCCTTCAGGAGTTCATTCATCAATCTCATGAAAGTACTCGGTGCATTTTTTAAGCCAAACGACATGACAAGCCATTCATACAACCCTTCGGTAGTCTTGAAGGTTTTCTTCCATTCATCACCTTCCCTCATGTGGATTTGGTGATATCCACTTTTCAAATCAATCTTTGAAAAAAAATTGGCCCCACTCAAGCAATCCATCAGATCATCCATCCTTGGCAATGGAAATCTGTACCTGATGGTTATTTTTGATTGCCCTCGAGTCAGTACATGTCCTCCAACCTCTTTCTTTCTTCGGACTGAGTACTATCGGAACAACACACGAACTCAAGCTTTCTCTAATCAACCCTTTGTCCAACAAATCTTGGACTTGTCTTTTGACCTCTTCATTCTCCTGCGGCGTTAATCTGTACGTTGCTTTGTTTTGCAAACTAGCTCCAGGTATGAGATCAATTTGATGACTTATACTTCTAATCGGTGGCAACGAACGAGGTAGTTCATCCACTACTATGTCAGCGAACTCTTCCAACAGTTCCTGAACCTCTTCTAGTAAATAATCTACCCTTGTGCTGGTTAAAAAAATATTTGGCTTCCTGACCACAATGAATTTTGGTTCCTCCTTCTTCTTAACCTCTGTAAGAAGTTCCTTCCTACTCATGAAAAGTACAGTGTTGCTCACCTCTAGTTTCACCTCTTTATCCTTAATCGGTAACAACATGTGAGTTCTCCCATTTTTTTCTAGGGTGTATGTGTTCATTCTCCCGTCATGAATCACATTTTTGTCATATTTCCATGGTCTACCCAGAAATAAATGAAAAACATCCATGGGAATAACATCACCGAGTATTTCATCTTTATACCCTCCTATTTTAAATTCAACTAAACATTGCTTAGTGACATTTACCTGATGTCCTTTTTGCAACCACGAAACTCTATATGGGCTTGGATGATCAATCGTCTCCAGCTCCATTTTTTCTACCATCTTTGTAGGAACGAGATTGTCTGTGCTACCACTATCCACAATGACCTTGCATACCCTGTCCTTGGTCTTACAAGCAGTCCGAAAAGGTCTGTTTCTTTGGAATGAACTCTCCACCTCCTTCTCTGGTGTCAAAAGAGTTTTTCACATCATCAGTGATCTTTCTCCTTCAACATCCTCTGCCTCAACATTTTGCCTTTGTGTTTCGGCAATGTGAGTCTCTCCTTCCTCTTTCTTCTTGTCTGGACATTCATAAGACTTGTGTCCAACCTTTCCGCACGTGAAGCATTTTATCACTCCACCTCTTCCTCTTCCTCTACCTCTAGTATGAGAAAAAATGTTGTTATCAGTATACTCTCCTCTCTGATCAGCATACTGCCTTCTCTGTCCATCATATTGCCCTTTCTGTGAGCTTCCACCTCTCTCAATATGAGGTTTCTTCCATTCTTCCTTAGGCTTTTGATTTCTATCTTGGATGACTAATTTGACCCTGGCTTGACTTCTGCCTCGGCCTATTTGACCTTGTTTTCATCTCAGCTTCTCTTCCGCCTTTAGATCCATTTGATAAGCATATTCCACCATTCGGATGGTCATCATGCTCATCTCATCCTTAATTTTGTATCTTAGGCCATTCATATACCTGGCAACCTTTTCATCATTACTTTCACGGTGACCTACTCTGATGTTCAGCCTGTATAACTCTTCAGTGTACTCCCTCACTGTCATCAACTTCTGTCTCAAATTCTACATTCTCTGAAAATAGAGAAATTTGATAATCCCTGGGAATGAATTTCTCTTTCATCTTTGCAATCATCCTATCCCAACTCTTGATTTTCTTCTTACCTTGGCAGCGTCTGTCAGCTTACAGTTCATCCCACCACAATGCTGCATGTCCTTTAAGTCTCGTGACAGCATGTTTGACCTTCTTGTCTTCTTCGACATCTTCAGAGTCAAAATATGTGTCCAGAGCTCTAATCCAATCTAGAATCTCTTAAGCATTAAAGTTTCCCTCATAAACTGGAATGTCCATTTTGGCTATTGCACTCATTCTTACAACAACTCTAATCAAGCATTCATGTGTTGCATCTTCTGCTGAAATTTCTTCTTCTTCATGTCTAGCATCATCTTCGCTTTCAGACTCACTGACATCTCCAATATCAACTATGCGCCTTTTTTTTATTTCCAGATCCACGAGTCTAGCACGAATGTCATGCAAATCTCTTTCCACTTCTGGATTCTGCACCTACCTGCCCCTTCCTTCTGGAATTTCCCTATCCTCTGGCGAATCGGGTGTTTGCCTATCTCTTCTCCTCGGTGGCATGGTTGAAATTCCTTCTCTCTTTTCCTGCCTGAAATATACAAACAAGAATCAGGCTCTGATACCAGATGGTGCAGATGCAGACCCACTTGGCCCTCTGGTCAACGTTCACATCACAGGATCATTCTTTATTTCTACTGAGCCGAATCAGCTCTTTCGAATTCCCTGGTGGAATCTGCAAGTTAGTGAGCCATAGGTCCTTTTTCGGGAGCTCTCTTGTGCGAATAGCACTAGGCGTGAGCCCCTTTACCTCCTAATGACCAAAATTTCTTTGTCGTAACTTCGCGACTTCGTGGGTTCGTGAGTGTAGGCTCTTGACTCTTCCTCCTCAATTCTGTGATACCCGAAGTGTCGATATGGGTATAGCTCCCTTGTGTCAGTGCCCTTCATGCATGATCACCGGCTAGGCTAACTCTAGCACTTTTTGCTTCTCTCCGCTTCGTGAGGTTCGATGTCAAAGTCCCGGCTCTTGTCTCGTGAATCCCTGAGACATGAGAGGTCAACGGGGCGTTGAATTCTTTCAAAAGACGACACGCATCCACTCGGTCCCACAATGGAACTTCTCACCCTTTTGGGACTTCGCATTTCGCAACCTAGAGTACCGAACCTTTGGGCTCTCACCTCACGAACCTCCAAGTTCGCAAGACCTCTAGATCTATTCCACCTATCCTCCTCGGATGGACGACTCTGATCCACTCGCCACTCCGCTACTCGCCTTTCGCGAATTCGCGAACCTTGATGCAAATCTTCAACCCTTCAACTCATGAAACCTCGAAATGAGATTTCGCGAATGATCCAATGGCCCTGGCTAACTTGGATCCTACAACCATAATTTCTTCCAAGATTACACTTGAGTAAAGCTCGCCATAACGTATATTCTTCTCTACAAGATCCGATGGCTCTTGTGACTTCGCGAATTCTTCTCAAAGAATTCCGACCGTCCGTTTGTTCTTGGATAATTCCTGCGAATTTAACCAAGTATTTCTCCACAGAACTTACTCGCCTGCAACGCAAACTTGCTACGCCTCCTTTCAACACCTCAAGGCACCAACCTTCTATGATTTTCTTCGACAACTGCGAAGACCCTATCCCTCCTGAGATTTCTCCAACTCTGAATCTTAAAGAAGACTCCCGCTCGCACTCCTTGCAGCGAATCCTTCAATTACTTCAAAGAATTGAAGTCCTTCGACTCTGCGCACTCCCTGTAGCAGTGGTCCTTCAACAATTTCTCAGGTTCGCAAACTCTGGAACTTTACTTGGCCTGCACACTCCTTGCACGACTCCTGTGGTCAACTTGCACTTCTGTGAGAATGAGAACAACGTTAACCCTCCTGAGCTTTCAGAGATAAACTTTGAACTCTTGTCAACGCACTCCTTGCGGACAACTTCACTGCACTCCTTCCAGGAACTCTTGCTCAGATAGAGAAACAATTGAAACTCATTCCTTACTCTCTCTCGGACTTCAAACACAAATCCTGAAATCATATACACAACATATAAAGCAAATGTATAACAAAAAGTAAACATCCATGAGCATAACATTCAACATGCATACACAAAGAACAAATATGACACCATGAATTTGAATCGAAACTCTTTCTATTAATTCAAATATCTGTACATGGGTGTTTTCAACTACAACTCTCTTCTCTCTTCTCTATGCTCTATGCTCAATTGACATAATAATTCTTTCCACTATACAATGATGGTGTATATATCTCATTTCCCTCTTGTGTTCTAAAAATGTCTAATCTAAGCATTAAATTCTATCTACCTACATTCATTACACATAAAGGCTTATATCTACTATGGAGGAGAGCAGATCGCTCAAGGTCCTTTTACAATAATACAAGCATGCCTCCACTTAATGACTTCATTAATATTTCAAAACATTTTCAAAAAATGTGCTCGGTTCTTTTCCAGCTGTCTCTTATCTTCGCACTGTCTTGTTGCTAGCTATGCTTGCATGCCCTTGCGATGCTCCTGCATCATCAACATAAGGTTGATTTGTGGGTGTTTTACTTACATTCGAATAATTAGGTGCATTAGAAGTACTAGGAAATGTTGAGATCACCATAGTGGGGAACAACCAAACCGATAACACGATGGTGAGTCCCGAAAGACTCAGTGTGGCAATGCACGAAGGACCAACATTTACAAAATAAGGAAAGGTGAAATGTTCCTTGGGAAATGGGGTTCCTTCATCGATATTCCTAGGAATTGATGCTATTGACACTTACTCGACCTAATTTCCACTAAGGAAAAAAAACAACACACGCTACAAATATAAGAAGAAAACAATAAAAAAAACCTTCCCACAATGAAACCACTAGTTGGTGATGAAATCCAACATCACGAGATCAATATAGGAAGGGATTAGGATAGATCAGGTGGATAAGTTTCGTTGGTGACATGCAGCTCAATGAATTTAAGCCTTGGTGCAATTTCTCACATGATTTTACCCATGGGTGTAACCTCCAAGGAAACTGACTGAGTTTGACCAATGTCTGACATAGGTACGACAAAGACTTCCCTTCACCATCACCTTTTGTATCAACCCTATAGATATAGGCCATTAAGGTTACCAACTCACAGTCAGCCTCTGGGTGGGTACAATCGACAATCAAGAAGGAACGTATGGGTAGGATAACAAATCTGAAATTCTTCAAGAGAACTGAAGACAAGTGGACTGAAATACTACTGAGAACCCCGAATGGATTCAAGATTCACGAAGCTATGAGACCAAATGAAGGTGGTCATTTTTCAGGAAGAACCCCCAATATACAATCTTTCCACTATGTGAGTTAAGCTACGAAGGGGAAATATATGCTTCTCTCCCACATGCGACCTCATGTTTAACCCCTATGTGAAAGGAGGATCCCGACTATGCTTATATGAACAATTGGATTTACCGCTCCCTAGCACAAGATTCTATGTTTGTTTGATGGCTTTGGAAATTTATCCTCACAACCTATTCCAAATCCCTACACTTTAAGCTAATGTAGGTTTGCTACTAGATAATCTAAAAGTATCTGATCAATTTTATAAGCTCTTCATTTTAGGGTTGTTGTTTACTCAAGTGTGCGAAAGTGAAACTTATGATGTTTTAGACTCGACTAAAAAAGAATGCAGAATAATGAGATGAAAATATTTTTCTTCAATGAATCCTACATATGGGATGGAGAATAGGTTCAAATTTCTTCAACAAAAACACCCAATTCCCAAACACAATTTTCTAAATGAAATCTACTACACTACCCAAAATCAAGAGCACAATTATCTTCTTTATTTGATTTTAAAATAAAGCAAATGAAAATCCTTTAATGCTTCATTACTTTCAATCAAAATGAAAAAGTTAGATGCAGATACAAAATACACGAAGAAAAAATATTTCAAACAAAGAATGCACTCAAAGGACAATGAGAGATGACATAAACAAGTATGATAACTCATTCAATCAAGAAATCAAATATGCAAAAGAGAAAGAAGATAAACACTCATGAAAATCCTCAAACGAAGAGCAGTAAGAAACATAAATCAAGATAGGTTGATATAAGAGTCCTAATCATCCAGAAAAGAGAGATGCTTCAAATGAAGACAAGAAGGATAAATACCAATCAATATTTGCAAACCTTAGTTTATGACTAGTCCTAAATAGTCAAGAAATATGAAATATTTACGAGACGAAGATTAGATAAACTCAAAAGGAAAAAAATAACCAAGGGATCCTATTAACCCAAGGGGACCACAATTAAGAGAAATTTTTCAAAATCAAAGGATAAACATAAATGAGTTATAAATTCCCAACTCTTAGAAAAACAAATTCAAGAGTATTCAAAGGTCTCTAAGCAAAAATCCCTTTACGATCAGACTGAGAAAAAGTGAGCAGAAAGGGGAAGAAAAAATTAGAAAAGGAGATCAACACTCCTATTTCCAAAGGGACACAATGCTACAATGCTCTAGTATGCACTACAGTGGAGCATTGATCCTAGATCAATGCTCTAGTGTACACAGTAGAGGAGCGTTTCCCTTCCAAAAAAATCATAAAACAGGTTAAAAACTCAGAAATGTTTTACAAAGACTCTGTGAAATATTCAATGAATAAGAGAGAAAGGGAAGTAGATCAGAAACAAATAGAAAATAATATATAAAGGTGGGAAAAATCTCAGACGATCCAATAAAAGACAAGTCAATGTCCTTCCCTAGCGAAATTGCCAATTTTGGTTATGTAAATATTCCCCTGCGGACAGGTGAACTTTCCTTTGGATTACTTACCCCTATGCCAAGACAGAAACAATGATTTGGACACTACCATTCCTATAAAAAAAAATTGCTTATCGAAAAATAGAGGAGAAGGTAAAGTAGGATGTACTTTGTTTACAATATTTTTCCTATCTTCTCCTATCGACAAGCTTGATCCAATTCCTAATGCAAATCAATAACTGCAATGAACACCAAGAAACAAGTGACTTCCTTCTACTCTAATGGATTAGCAAAATAAAATTAATCTATACAAATCAAATTAAACATATACAAGCACAAGAAACCACATACGTGAAGAAAATAGGCCAAGTATATTAAATGAGAATAGATAAAACTTACATACCATGAATCATTTCAATTCAAACTCCTCCAAGATCTCCTCATCCAACCCTTGCAAGAATCCCACGATCATAACTATGATATCTCCAATATCCCTCTACTTCTCCATGGAAATACCTTATTATATAGGATTTGGAGGCATAACCACCATGGAGAAGATCAGTCACGAGATCCATGAAAATGGGTTCTCCAAGATTTTTAGGGAGAAAATATCTCTCAAGGATTTTAAGGAGAAAATATCTCTCAAGGATTTTAAGGATGAAATATCTCTCAAGATCCACCAAATTAGGATTTTGGTTTGAGAAAATATCTCAACCATACATGAGATTCTCAACCTCTCCTTAAGATTAAGAAACTAAATGTGAGGTGGATTCTCACACTAAATTAATTTCCTTTTTATGAATATTAATAAATAATTCATCTGCACATAATATTTTAACCTTCATATGATATATTTTTCCTCCTCATTGACTAGGGATTGTGACAAATGTTATTTCATGGTTTCAAGGTGTATGTGAAACTTAGAAAGGTTCATATGACACCTTTATGATTCTTAGGGTAAGGTACTTAAGTGTGGAAATTTGATGTGTAACAATGTTTATTGGCAATAAATGACTAGAAGTTGAAATATACACGAGAATTTAGATTCCTTCTATGTGGATACGATAGGGATGATGTAAGTCATTTTTATTAGAGTCGTAAACAACAAACACTTGCAGTACAAGTGAGGAAATACATGATTTGGAGAATTCTAAGGAAATTCCTTAACAGTGACTTTGACATTGGCAATTTTATTTGCAAGGGTATAGAGTGTTTAAAGATATCAGGGTTTCTCACTATTAGATCAAATTACACATCCAATAGACGTGAAAGACAAATTTATATGTAATATGGTAGTGTCACAACAAAGCTTATATTTAATAAATTGATAATATTCCCCAGAACAATTAGGAATACATTGGTTAAAGGTGGTTCTAAGAGTAAAATATGGCATCATTGTTCCCAAGTTTAATCAAAGGTTGATTGCTAACTTTCCAACTAAATATTTGCCAACAATCGCTATGTTAATATCGTTGAATGTGGTTTAAATGAATTAGAGGAATTTAGGTAATAAAAAATAGATTACAATCAACAATCTTCAGTCAGGTGGCCATCTCATAATAATCTTGATATTGGCATTTTTTAGGTCCTTAAATTCCAATGCACTTTTTATGGCCTTCCCATGAATTTTTCGAGGGTTTTGTGCTCAACAATGTTGACCCTATCTTAGTTTGCAAAATTTCTTTCGAATAAGATAAAGAGGACTCAAAATATTTTTCCAAATGATCATATTGGTCATGTATCTTCTAATAGATAAGTTACCACCATTCTATCTACTATGTATTTCCATGTACATTGCATTGTTTTTTACTATTGATTCATCAATAGAATTTAATTTTCTCTAGAGTCATGTTCTTTCATTATTGTTCTTGTATTCTCTCTACAATATTATGTGTTATTTAATTTCATTCTCAATCCAATATATATCAATGGTATCAAAGCAATATGGCCATTGTTATCTTTTTGCTTGTCCTCCATGAGGTAAGTGCACAAGAAGTTGGGCCTCAAGATAAATGAACCTAGTGAATATCTTCCTCGCTAACCCAAGTTCCCTCCCATGGTATATGAACCAAGGAAAGACAACATAATAGGATATCCTATCAATTTTTTTCTCTAGGAAGAAATCGAGTGACAAAAAATGAGATGATGGATCATTTTTCTCAAATCCTACGACAACTCTCAATGATGATAAAGGCACCTTCAACAAGAAGTTATTTCAAAGGAATGTCACCCTTCAAGGTGAAAAATATTTTTTATATCCTTATGTTTTAAATAAACATAGATGGAAAATATTTGGAGAGATAGTTAGATCAATTAGAGGTTTATTTCTCTATTCATGACTTTTCCAACAGTGAAAATATAACCTTTGAACTCTTGAAGTCCCTTCCCCATGTTAAACATTATTGGGATACTTTCTATGCAAAACATGTTGGAGATGTTTAGGAAAATATGCGATATATCCCACTTTAGGGGATTTTACTAATTCCCTCAAGGAAAAGTATCACCTTGTTTGAAACTAAGAAGAAATGTACATGACATGGACAACCTTGTGCCAAGGTAAAGGCCTGACTATGCTAGAGTACACCAATACATTACATACTTTGTCTGTATAATTGGGTATTTATGACTCTGAATGGAACTTGTTTCTCAAATATCATAGTAGACTATACACGTACATCCAAACTGAAATTGAGTTTCTAAGCATCTCTTTGTTATGCATCACTTACTATTATTCCTTCAATATTGACGAAAATATTTGACATAAGGGTAAGAAAGAGATTGAGGAAAAAAATCCACCACAAAAAAAGAAGGTTAAAGGAATCACTAACCTTCAAAATAAAGGACATAGAAAGGATAACCAACCTCAAGACAACTAACCCAAGCAATATGCAAAGAAGTATAAAAAGGACATAAGTAAATGGAATAACTATCGAGCACACACTTATACTGAGAGGAGGGGTGAATAAGTATAAGATTTTTTCTTTTTCTTTTTCAAACATTCATCAACCATAAGAAACCAATTTCATTTTAGATCTATTAACTGCAGAATATGGAACACAAGATTTATGTGGAAACCCTTTCTGGAGAAAACCACAAAACTTCTCTTTATAATTATTTGTAGGAACCAGCCTACTGTTACAAATATTTCTAGGAACCAACCTAATGAAGACACCAATCCCCACTGACACAAACCATGGTAGGAACCAACCTACTCTTAAAAATCTTTGTAGACACCAATCCCCCCCGCTAAGCACCAACTTAGCAGGAGACACCAATTTCTTTGTTTGAGCGGCACCAACCTTCAAGTTAAAATTTCATCTTTAGTACATACAACTTCTTCAAAATAAGATAACATTTAAAATACCTTCATTGAATCTACTTTCTACTTTTACATTCACTAGATCTTACCAAAATTTGAATTTCCAAATGAATTTTATGGTAATTTTCCCAAAACTTGTTGTTTTTGGCCTCTTCCCAACAACGAACTTGTACAACATGCCATGTATCCAATTTTGAAAATATGATTATGAAATTTTTACCTTAGGTACTTTGGTATGTCTCCTCAAATCCCTGAAAATTTAATAGTTTGAAAAGTCCCAAAAAATAAGTTATAGAGAAAATGCCAAGCTAACTTGTTTGAAATTGATTTCAGGGCCATTAAAAAACCCTAAATTCCACAATATATATCTCATAAATTTTAGCGAATAAAGTATAAAACTTTTATCTGAGGTACTTATTTATGTCTCCCCATATCCATGAAAATTTCACAGTCTAAAAATTCCTAGAAAAGAAGTTATAGTGAAAATTCCAAACTAACCTCTTTGAAATTGATTTCAATACCATTCAAAAACCCTAACTTCCATAAAGAATATATTAGAAATTATAGTTAACCAACATATGAAATTTTGCAAATATGTACCCATAGGTATCTCCTCCATCGCCTCAAAATTTCACGTTCTGAAACATCCCAAAAAGTAAGTTATAGTGAAGATGCAAAACTGGCTTGTTTGAAACTGATTTTAGGACCATTCAAAAACCCTAACTTCCACAGGGCATATCTCCAAAAGTATAGTGAAACAATGTCTACAATTTTGACCACATGTACCTAGAGATCTCACCTAATTTTCCTCAAAAAATCATGGTCTGAAATGTCCCATAAAATAATTTATTGTGAAGATTCCAAAATAACTTGTTTGATACTAATTTCAGGACCATTCAGAAACCATAACTTCCATAGGGAATATCTCAGAACGTTTAGAGAACCAACATCTCAAATTTTGACCACATGTACCCAGAGATCTCACCTATGTCTCCTCAACATTTCATGGTATGAAACATCCCAAAAAATAAGTTATTATGAAAATTCCAAGCTGACATGCAACTGATTTCACAACTCTCCCCTTTTGGAACGATATTCAATCTTTGCCCATCCACTTCTTCAAATGCTACTACAGTTTTCACCCACACTTTATATTAATACTTTCTCTTGCTATAATTTATCATTACCCTTCGTGAAGGGACATGTTAATTAAAAAAGACACAGAGCCCATTAATTAAATAATCAATTCCCTTTTTTATTTCACTTTTCCAAATACCATGGGAAAATACCATAGGCTTCCAAACCCATGGGTTTGAAACCACCATTTCACTTTTTACTTTTTCACATGCACCTTGTTTTTAAATATACTTGTAAAACTATGTATAAATTTATCTTGGAAATGTTGTGTGTATTTGTATATTCGTAATATGACATTAATGACAACATTAATCCTTTGACATCAATGAAAATAATTCCAAGAGTAACACCCATAAAATCCATTGGAAACACAAATATGAATGTCATGTTAGACAATTATTATTCGTAAAAATGAAGTCTTAGACTTTTATTTAGCCTTGACACCACGAGATCCCGTGGATAAGAAAAAATAGATCATCGACATGGAATTCGATGTTACTATCACCACGAAAAAGGTCCAACTAGAGGAACCAAATTCATCCAAGGAAGGTGAGTTCCTCTTCCACTCACAGATGTGATTGAAGGGGACATTGATGCATTTCATTGTTGACAACAAAATCCAAAAGACTCTAATCTCTACAAAGGTCATCAATGTTGGGAACATGTTATATTATTTGCATGGTTATACCCACCATTTGTTTGTATGTATTGGGCATGGTAGGGGGATCACAAGGGGGGACAAATAGGGTCCCCCTGTCCAAAATTTATGGGAAAGAACCCCAAACCAAAAATTTTGGGTTGTTTTTTGTCCACTTTTTGGCTTGTTTTGGGTTTTTTGGCCAATAATTTTTTGGGAAATTGTAATCTAATTCTAGTTAAGGATATAGAGTTCTAATCTAATCCAAGTTAAAGGATTAAAGTTTTGGATACCACAACGTACATGTACATTGTATTTTGAATGGTGAAGTGAATATAATGAATAAGATAGATATGCAACTCTAAAGTTTGTTGGTTTTCCTAGTTAGGGGTTTCCGCGGTAAATCTTTGTGTATTGTGTATTTGCAATTGTTGTTCTTTCTATTTTACTTAATAATTTGTATGCATTTTTTCACTTCTATGGTTTAAAACTTACAATCAAGAAGATGGTGTTTCCATTGAAATCACACCCCCCACCATACACCATTGGGTGGTTGAGCCAATCAATGGTGTCCCCTCCAATACAACATTAAATCCTTCAACTTTGAGACTTTGTGTGACATTTTGTTACTTGAATTTTATGTATTTAGGATAACCATATATGTGGAAGTGTAATTTTATATACCACTCTAGGCCCCATAGTGTTTTTATTACCTTGGGGTATCGACTCTATAGAGTACCAAGGTAACCTTGACTATTGCAATCTCTCTAATCATTGTTAAATAATGGATAAAGATAATCTCTTAGATTGAGATATATTTCCTCTTCATAGTCTAGTTATAACCCAGAGTAAAGAAAATCGTTGTGACCACCAAGGCCTCTACAAGAGGTCACTCTACACAATAGATATAGGTAGATAAATTGGTGGAAAATAGATAGATATATTCACCTCACCTTCATGAATACATTTTCACTTCCAGGTAAAGAATGCAACCGATTTGACTCTAAGTGCCTATCTATCCATGCCCTTTTATACACACTCTCTTATTGAGAATGATAATATCAAATTCTAGATTCAAGAGATAATAGAAAATGGGAAAATTCATCCAATCTCCTCACATTGCGAGAGCCTATTTATGTTGGTTTGATAGAAGGATGAGATATGACGACTCTATATTTATTATAGATCCTTGAATAAAACCACAACCAATAAATGATACATCATTCCATGTATTAATGATCATCTCAAAGACACTAACCTTTTCAACAAGATTGATCTTAAGTTAGGGTATCAACAAGTGCCAATCAAGCCAATTTTTGTATGGAAGAAGTGTTCAAGTCTAAAGAAGGTTTCTTTGTGTTTTTGGTCATTTTATTCATCCTAATGCACCAACAATGTTTATGAGGATGGTGGAAAATATTATAAATATTTCACCAAATCATTTGTGGTAAAGTGCCTAGACAACATCCTAATATTTAACAAAAATTTGGAAGAGAATTTGAAACATAATTAACATGTACTCGACACGCGACACCAATACATGATATATTCCAACTTGAAGAAGTTTTTGTTCAACATGCACATAATTTAATATCTAGTATACATTATGGAGGAGCATGGTGTTCATGTGAATCCAACAAAGATCCAAATCATTCAGGATAGGGTGATCCCTAAGGAAATAATGGAGTTTCATAACATGTTGAGTCTTGCAAATGTTTCCCATGATTTCATATTTGGGTTCTCCCATATTTGTTCCCCTTAATCTGCGTGATTAATGGTGGATCCATGGCCAAGTCTGATGAGGAGACACAACATACAACCTTTGAGTATTTGAATAATTTTTTCTTCTCAGGGTCAACCCCCATTTTGTCGAATCTACAACAGCCATTCGAATCACAAACACCCCACCTATGATAAGGATCTTTACTTCATCGTCTATGCATGAAAACAATGGAAGCATTATATTATAGGAAAGAAAATTGATCCACACCAACCACATGCTTTTTGAATTTATGAAAACTCCAGAAAAATTGCAAAATGCCATCATAGGTGGTCCATATACCTTTATTAGTTCCAATTGAAAATCAAGTCCCATAATGGAACCACCAATAGAGTTGAAAACTACCTCAATAATCCTTTGGTTTTGTCATTGACCAAAATCATCAATTGTGATGGAGACATGAATTCATAGTGGCCCCAAAGATATGTTAGTCGTTCCAAATTCATTCGTACATATCAAAGATTGTTCCATTGTAAACACATTTCAAACTTTCACCATCGAGATGGACTTATATGTAATTGGTAACTTCTTTATATTCCTCTAGGAAAGTGTGAGAAGGTGATGTGAGAGGCACACTATATTGGGGTGGCAGAACATTTTGGAATGGAAAAGATAGTGGAAATGTTGTACAAGTAGTTCCAATAGGATGTTAGAAAATATATTATATCATTCATTACTCATGCAATCAATATGCTCACAATCAAGAAGCAGACATTGTTGTGGGCATTAATATCCATGGATTTTATGTCAAATATGCACTACACTCAATCAATCATGGTCAATATTGTGTTTTTTGTGGTTATTTATTGGTTCTCTAAGTTGGAAATTTTAGTACCCTACAAGAAGAATGTCATAGTGGAATCCATTGTCTAAGCTATTCTTGGGGCATGTTTGGGTTCATTTTGGGTTTCCAAAGATTATGGTCTCTGAAAGGGAAAACATCGTCTTAAGTATCTCTTGGTCTAACCTTTTTTCCATGATGGACACAAGGATAACCAAATCCATTTCCTTTCATCCCTAGACTATTGGGCATACAAAGGTGGTCAACAAGATGATTTTACATATCCTCAAAATGTACAACCCCAATCATCCATGTATGTGCGATAAATATTTCCATGTGTTTAACATGGATACAATAGGTTTCTTCACAATTCTATCAACAATAATGCTTTTTATGGGTGTCCAATGTTCCAACTATTTTTTCCCAATTTATGTAGCTAACCTCATTATGTTATCATAGGAAGTGTCATCCCATGCTCATTATGACACAAATAAAGTAAAAAAAATATGTTGAATAGATCCAATGCATCCAATAGGAAGTTCTTGATATTTTGTAGAAAGTCAATGCAAAAGTAGAAGCAACAACACAATCAATATTGGGTTCCACACAAGTTTTAGGTTGGTAGTAAGATATGGTTTCATTTATAGAAACAACTCATAGGCCCCCACAAGAAGCTCAAAAAACTTTATTATAGACCTTACAACATCACCAAGGTCATGGGTGACAATGATTTTGAACTGAATCTCCCACCCTTACTCAGATTACACTCTATATTTAATGTGGAGTTTCTTAAAAAACACTTTTCACCACTACAAATCGAAACCTTGACTACAATGAGAAAGCTATAATGGACTAGATCATTGACACCAAGTTGAAAACCACACACCAACAAAACATATCACTATATTGGATTGTGAAAGTAGGGAATATTCTTCACCAAGGAAATAAGTTCACCATTAAATAAATTCAATGAAAGACCTCATGTTTTACATGAACTTAACAAAATGAGAAGCATTGCTACTCAATGTGGAATCACTAATCAAAGTTTCCATCAAATGCCATTTCAGAAACAATAATAATACTGGTAGTGTTTTGGACTTGAACTTCCATCTCATTTTCAATACTTTTCCATGAAAGTTTGGAGGGTTTTGTGCCCAACTATCAGGGCCATATCAGTTTGCTAATATTCTTTCCAAAGAGATAAAGAAGAACCAAGGTGGAATGTCAAGACAAAATATACAATATTGGAAAGTCTTAACTTTTTTCAAACAATTAAGAATTGTTGAGCTTGACACTCATGCTCAACAATAACTTCACTTCATGCACATGTTAGAGTTATTTCATGCACATGTTAGAGTTATTTGCATATTTGTATATATTTGTAGAAATCATCAATATATTTTATCTCCCATTTAAAAATCCCCACAAAAACATAGAGTCTAAATCATGGCATGGGTATTTATGAACGTTATTG
>SNQJ01S0012330.1:172051-193412 GCA_010110895.2 Picea sitchensis
AGAGGATGTTGTCAATAATTTATCTACTATTACCTTGGAACAAATCAACTTAGATGATGGAATGTGGCATGTGAACTTTGATGGTTCACTCTCCAATGAAGGAAACATAGATGGTATTATCTTGTACTCTCATGTGGGTAAGATTAATAACTTTTCCTATAGGTTAGAGTTTGCTTGCACAAACAATGTCGCTAAATTTGAAGCATTACTATTAGGCATTGAGAATGTCTATAATCTGGGTTGTGGTCACCTTACATCTTTTGTGGATTTTTAACTTGTTGTAAACTTGGTACGTAAGATATACTCTCCTAGCAACAAGTTAATGAAACGCTACACCCAAACTGTTTGAGCACTTATCTTGAACTTACTATCTTTCAACATCACTCATGTTAAAAGGGAATTAAACTCAATGGCTGATCAGTTAGCTGTTTTCTCAGCCTCTCCTACTCAACAACTTCTACCACAAAGACTAGATTATACCTTTAAATCTCTGTATCGTCCACACATCCCTGACAATATAGAGTCATGGCAGGTCTTCCCTAGTGATGAGAGCATATGTGCTTTCATTCAAAATGAACCTTATAAGCCTAAGGAAATTATATTGATGGAGGATAAAAAAATTCTTAAAGGATTGACTCCTCTAGAAAGTTCATTTTCATCGAGTGATGTAGGAAACAAAGAGAAACATAAAGAAGAGGAGTCAAAAAGGAAAGTGGGTGAAACCATTTCCTTGAACATTGGAACACTCGAGTCTCCAAATAATGTTAAAATAGGTGCCCGATGTTCTGATGAAGAAAAATTGAAGTTCACTAGACTACTTGGTGAATTTCAAGATTTTTTTTCTTGTTATTATGAGGATCTTCGTGGTTTTTATCTTGTGCTTCTACAACATGAAATTCCCATAAAGGAGAGCATAAAACCAGTTAGGAAAAAACAAAGACCCATTAACCCTTCACTGGAAGAAACTATTCGAAAGGAGTTGGAAAAAATATTGAAGGTTGGGATCATCTTCCCGGTTAAGTATTCTAAGTGGGTGGTTCCCATTCGGAAAACAACTGGTCAAATCAGATTATGCATAGATTTTCGCACATTGAATCGAGCTATTATAAAAGACCACTTTCCTCTCCCTAATATGGAAATGATTTTATAGCAAGTTGCAGGGTCATAGACGATGTCCTTACTTGATGATTTTTTTGGTTACAATCAAATCAAGGTCAAAAGGGCAGATAAATAGAAAACCACTTTTATTACTCGTTGGGGCACTTTTTCTTGTGAACACATGCCTTTTGTCTTATGTAATGTAGGTGTCACTTTTCAAAGAGCTATGCAAATAGATTTTGACAATTTGATCGGCAAGATTATTCAGATCTATCTTGATGACTTAACTGTAAACTCTAAAAACCGATCAGATCATTTTGGTCATCTTAAAAGAGTTCTTGTGCAATGCAGGAAATTTGACATTTCTCTAAATCCTTCTAAGTCTATTTTCAGCGTTACCAAGGGAAATATCCTTGGACACATTGTCTCTGATTCATGAATAAGAATTGATCCTGAAAGGATTGCTGCTATCCTACATCTTCCTGCTCCCACTTCCAAGAAGGAGGTTCAAGCTTTTATGGGTGTTATTAAATTTGTTTGTAGGTTTGTTCCCGATTTTGTTGTAATGGTCAAGCCAATTCATAATCTACTTAAGAAATATCGTTCCTTTTCTTGGACAGATGATGTCAAAAATGCTTTTGTAGGGATCAAGAAAGAAATCAATTCTGCACCGGTTTTGGCAAAGCTGGATTTTGAGAAAGAATTTATGATATATACTACTGCCATAGAGGAAGCAGTTTTTGCTATCCTCATGCAAGGTGATGACCAAGGTAACAAAAAACCAATGGCTTACATGAGTCAAATCTTGTATGATGATGAGTTTAAATATTCTTTTATTGAAAAACATGATTTCACTCTTGTTAAAATTGTTGAAAAATTTTGCCACTTCATCTTAGGTAAGCAAATGCTGGTAAAATTCCCTTTACCCTCTATCAAGTTTTTTCCCTCACAGACTTATCTTTCAGGGAACCTTTCACATTGGCTTGCCAATATACATGGTGTGCCTCTTTTGTCACCTAGATGAGCAAAACAGAGGTTCTTACAAGCTTAGTTGGGTTAGCTAAGCAAGACAATAGTAAATGAAAGGGTTAGAAGAATAAAGCATAAAAGACTAAGCTAAGAATTAAACTAGGAATGATAAAAACAATTAAACTATAGTGCATAAGGACATAAGAACAAGAAACAAACAAGACTCATGTCACCAATGGAAAGGATTGTATTAGTGAAAATAAACACCAAGGAGAAAGGGATAATTTGGGTCCCTTCTTCCTCCAAGAGAGGGCTCTTGGACCCCCAAGATTGAGCTCTTCTTACAACTTGAAAACTTGAAAGAAATGGTGAAAGAATCCCAAGCTAATTCACTCAAAAGGTGATGTGAATAGATCAAATGGAATGGTGCTAGTATGCTCTTGATGAGAAAAGAGGATTCCCCAAGAGAATAGCAGCATCATAACCTTACAAATGAATTCCTTGAAGATGTAATGCATCCATGGCCTCTTTTTATAGCATAAATTTGAGGTATTATGCAACCAAATTTTAGTGTGAACAAGGGGTTGTTTAGGGCACCTTTAGGTGTTTGACCAGCCACCCATCCGTATTCAACCGAGATTTAGATGTCAAATTGACTTGGAAGCTAAACCAGAAGTGGGTGGGATGTCGACCAACATCATAAATGCACCATTCTCAGGTGTGCGTGGATTTTAGCATCCATAGTCGCGCATCGTGTGCATGTGCACTTTTCCTGCATTTCATGATAGTGCATGTGTGTGCGCTCCCTGTATAGTCATAGTGCATCCTAATTTTATAACTAGTTGTATAGTTTTGGACCTTTTGGAAATGTTTCTTTGGTAATATTGGTCCATGGGTGAACTTAATAGCTATTTGGAGATGCTGGATTCCTGTAACCATTTGCGGATGAAATTTCAGTGATAACATATGCCCCCTGATGGATGAGGTTAGGAGTAGACGTATTGCCGAAATTCATCAATGTTTCTTCTACTGAGAGTACTATTGTAAGAAAGAGCGATAGCGAGAGTATCAAGAGTGACTCGATGGAGGGAGAGGGGAACCTGTAGGACCCAACCTTTCTTAAGGTGTGAAATTTTTTTGTGTACAAACGAGGTGGGCATGCCCCATGCTCATTTCATGTAGCTTAAAAAATGTGTAAGATAGTAACTGAAGTGATATGTTGGTGAATATGACTGCAGCACCTGCAGGGGCGTGTTTGTAAAAGCAGAGGACAATTATGATAATGAACAATACTCTGAAAAAGTAAGCAATGAAACCTATAGGAAGTGTCAAGGATTTGGCGGGCATTGATGGCCCCAACAAATTTCAGAGGTCTTCGGAAAATATAAAAACAACTGCAATAGTCGCAAAGTAAGACCCACCGTAACATGAGAAAGTGTTGAAGTCGAATGTTATGGGGGTCAACGATAGTAGAGAGCAATTATCATTCTCCCTATGTCGTCCAAGACTCCTCATTGTGAATGGAATGAGGGTCAAGATACGGTCGTCCTTCTAGAAACTATGTTGATGTCGACAAAAAGGGAGACATGACTCCAAGAAGCCAAGGGCTTCGAGAAATGCATTGAATGAGATCATAAACTGAGGAGGTACATGGACGAAGTCAATATGGGTGGAGACTCAAGACTACCCTTGGTTGGGGATATATGTGAAGTGGAAGCAACCGTACAACTAAGTCGAGTTTCATGGGGACAACTAGACGGGGGATAAGTTGTGCCAGAGGTGGGACAAAGTGAATAAACGCAGAGAGAAAAGGTAAGAGGTCTGTGGGATACTCAGTGTTTATGGATGATGTCAATAGGAATAGAAGATAATGGATGCCCCAACCAAGAGCGACATGGGTTTCGTTTGCCAAAAAAGAAGAAGGTCGCCAGAGGTGACGAAAAAAAGCTATGTAAATGATGGAAACAAAGGCTTTGTACAATTGCCAAATAAATAAATAATTGGGGGTGAGTGTACAAATATAGAAATGGGTACCCCAGTGCAAGATGACTTGGCCTATGAGGGCTCAAGTTGTGTAGGGAACTGGTGGAGGGTGAGGGGCCCCATGGGTGGGTATCTGTATGAGGTAAGTGAATTAAGGGGAATTCGTAGATGGGAAAACTGATGTTGGATGAAATGGATGGTTAATGATATTACGGAGGTGCAGTCAAAATAGAACCATGATGAGATAACCTGGGAGTCCATTGGGAAAGCTAGAAAAAGGAGGAGAAGGAGTATGTGGTTGATTCTCGAAAATGCGTAAGACTATCGGGAATCCCATCCCTAAAGGGTAAAAATAGCATGAGTGTCAAAGTGCCAAGGGGGACTATGAATGGGACAAATCATGTGGGGGAGAGTGCTATAGGGTGACAGTACCAAAATGAAATGGAGGTGACAGTACTGCAGAGATGGATATAAGGACCCTAAAGGAAAATTTCATAGGGTGTGACTGGAGATGTAATTGAGATTCAGAGGGAATGATTACATGCCAGTGTCGATAATATACCTGAAGGGGTCGCGCTGGTGTGTGATGACCAAGCACCTGCACACATGAAAACCAAATACCCGACATGAATAATATCTGAAGATAATGAACATATAACAGTGATTTGATCATTTTGAACATGAGCATGCGTACCTGAACAGAGTATGAGAAAATGGCTCCCCAGGGGCTAGGGATGGATGGTGACCCAGGAAGTATGAATGTGTAGGAAACAAGATCCTGATCTTGTGGTTGAAGACGGATCGCAAAACAGATGTCCGGAGCTCCCAGAAGGGAGTATGGAAGTTTTGGCAAAAAGGGCCTATATATAGCTATAGGGCCCACATTGCCACCTCATTTGTACTTTCTGCTATAGTGATTAGAGAGGAGATTCCAGAGCAGATTCGAAGATTCTGGGAGTGCGAGGAAGCCAATCCGAGAGGTGCGAGATTCAGGTTAGTGGTCTCATCCTCTTGTACAGTAGTTAGGTGTCAATTTTTGGGTAGGACCGTACAGATGGTCGTACAGTGGTTTTTTGGGATTGTGGCCCCCCAAATGCGTGGGTGATCGATGGTGACCCACACACAAATGCGCGGATGTAATAGGCATAGTCACATAGGGGGGCACACAATTTGGGAAAACATGCATGCATGGGGTGCGCGCCTGTTCGAAGCATAGTCGTGCATATGTGCGCAGCTGTGTTGCTGACAGTTGCACATGAGTGCGCAACTATGTAGTGAACAGGCGTGCATTTGGTGCGTGCCTATGGGATGAACAAGCGTGAATACATGCACACCAGTGGGGTAAATAGGTGCGCATGTGTGCACGCTTGTGGGGATAACAACCACACCCTTAAGGGAAAGATGAGGGTGAGAAAAACTTATCTTTTTTTGGGAGATTTTGGTGTTTTGATGATTTGTGATGGATGATTGAGTACTGTATATGTGGATGCAGGTGATCATTTTGGACGATGTTGATCCATTGGAGAGAGAGGGACTGGGCCCGACTGAGGCAGGCCGTGAGGGATGAGGAGTCGACGGTTCATGGTGCTTTGGCAGCCTGTGGGATGCTGAAGTTTTTTGAGTGCTCACTGGTGAGGGCCCAGGAGTATCTGCTACAATTCCTCATCTCGATGTGGAGTTCGGAGTGGCAGTGTTTTATTGTGTGTGGGGAGCACTTGGAATTATCTACTGAGGAGGATGTCTATTTTCTGACTGGGCTCCCTTTTCAAGGAACCCTGCTACCGACTGAGTTAGTGATAGTTGGAGAGGGGTAGTTGGAGACCCTTGCCCGAACATATTGTTCGGGAAAGGATTTCATGTCCGGGTCAGTGGTGAGGATTGGGGCGATGGATGCCCTGGTACATCATTGCATGGCAGTGATGATTGTGAGATTTTATGGGTCGCTCGCGACTTAGCGTATTAGTGGCAGCCAACTGAGGATCATGCAGTGGGCACTAGGGGGTGATCATTTTTCCTGGGGTTTGATGTTGCACGCCAAGATGGTGGGACAACTCACAAGGTGTCGAGCGACTGACTTAGGGGATTTATCTTTTGGATCTATTATGGTGGCTTGGTTTCTAGAGAGGGTGCCTATGTTGCGCCCGAGAGTTTTGTTAGACCCATCAGGAGTGCGAGAGCCGTGACTATGGTGGTGGGCGACGATTTTGGTCCGTCATGGGGGTGGGGAGGGTGGCCATTTCTTTAAAGTTGAGGCTACACAGGTGTGGCATCAGATGCGACAGATCATATTGCAGTTTCCATACAATGGGGTAGATTTTTGTGATGACCCCGAGATGATATTACCCCCAGGAGAGGTATTCGATCATCGAGGTATGATGTTATTGTTGTTGGTTTTTTATTTGTTTAGATAGTATAGCATATGGTTGATATTTGTATGGATGTTGATGTTATCATGTGTTTGTTTGTGTAGATGTGGGACCGCGTGGATGGGAGGTCGAGTTGATCAGAGTGCCATCTCGCCAAAGGCCTGTGAGACCACCACAGGGAGAGATGCGAGTAGGGGAGAGGTGGCGAAGAGAGGATGTTGGGGTGAGGCCCAGTGATGAGGATAGAGAATCCAGGAGACATTGTTATGATGACCCTGGTGCAGGGCCGTCACATGCTCCTCCGGTCGAGGTCGGGGAAGAGTTCGATGATTTATGTCGTCGATTAGAGGTGGTTCTACAGGGAGTGCCCGAGGGGATGTGGGTGCAGATCCAAGATGAGGGGATCCTGGAGTAGTGTATTGGGTTGTTGGTAGAGTTGCGGACCTTGATCCGCAGAGCAGCTATAGCTGGAGCTGCGATGACTGGGCATTTTCCCCCAGGACCTGAGGGACCTATAACTGGTGGGGCACCTCCGCCAGAGGGAGGACCTGGTGCTGGAGCACTAGAGGTGCCCTAAGGGCTGCTAGATATATAATTTTGTATTTGATATAGGCTAGTGAGCCCATTTTGTATAGTTGTGACATCCAGTTTTGTATTGGTAGGGATGAGGTGACTCACCTGCCTACGGGCGATGTACTATTTTTTGTAAACGCTTATGATATGTTGATCGATATATATATATATATATATATGAATATACATTTTGGTATCTTGGTAATGTGTACATGTGTGATGTGTTTTTTTTTTATGATTTTTTAATGTAGTTGATGATGTCTAATCTATATGTTGTGACAGACTTCTGACGGTTTATGTGTGTGTGAAGATGTCTTGATGTGATATATGCCAATCTAGTATAATGTTAGCCATGTTATTTTTTATTTGATTGAATTGTCTTGGGATATGTGTAAATGTAATGAAATCAAAATGTCAAGATAAAAGTCTAACCTGCAGGTATTTGCAAAAGAGGCAAGGATCACGGACACGGTACACATTGTTGAGCTGGAGGACGACAAGTTGGGAATCTAATAAGATGCTAAGGTGATGAATATGGCGATGATTGGCCTAAAAAAGGAGACCAATGACGACGATGTATTCTGATTGATTGTTGGTGGCTGAGCCTAAAGATATGTCGTTGGTGTGGAGCAGGTCATGTGAAGGTGAATAGAGGGCCCAAGCAGCCGAAGTGAGATTCTGTGTCCAGCGGCTAGGTCTGTCGGCGTAACTGATGTGGTAGGTCGATGGGGGTGGAATCTGTCAATAACACGAGTGATATATTAGACGTGAGGTATGGAGAAAAGAAGATTAAAAACTCTATGAAAGACGTACAAAAAAGAAAAATCCTAGTGTAGTATGGTTACGCTTAGGCGTAAAATTTCTTTAAGTATAACCCGTTGACGGGTTCTTTGAGAGGATGGCCTTCTGGGGAGGCCAATATGTATGCACCTTTAGTGAGGCAATGTTGGATGATGTATAGACCATGCCATAGGGACTCAACTTTTCCATGGCTGAGGGTATCGTGAGCAATATCGTAAGCGAGGACGAGGTCTCCTTCGTTGAAGGAGCGAAGGTTGACATGGCGATCAAAGGTGGCCTTTGACCATTTTTTGGCTGCCTCATTGTTCTGAAATGAGGATCGACGATCTTCATCCAGGGACTCTAAGTTCAGTAAACGTTTCTCCATTGGAGCAGTGTCGAGTAATATCTCAATGGAAATGCGTAAGGAGGGAATTTCACACTCGATGGGAAGAGTGGCCTCAACTCTGTGGACTAGATGAAAATGTATGAAACCAGTGGCAATTTTGACTACTGTGCGATAAGACCAGAGCGTGAAAAATAGCATATGATGCCAATTGGTTTTATGTTTGGTAATCATGCGTTGCAACATGGTTTTGAGGACCTTGTTAACTGCTTCTACCTGTCTGTTGGACTGAGGGTAGTATGGTGAGGCAAACTCATGGGAGAATCCTAACCTAGATGAGAGTTCAATGAAAATCTCATTCTCAAAATGTTTCCTGTGATCAGAGACTAGTTGGAGTGGTATGCCAAAGTGGGATATGACGTGGTTAAAGAAAAAATGTGTGGCTATGTCAGCGGTGTTGTTGAAGGTAAGCATAGCTTCAGCCCACTTGGTAAAGTAATCGACTGCAACGACTATGTATTTGTGTCCATTGTTGGATGGAGGGTTGCAAGTCATGAAGTCGATGCCCCATTTAGAAGAGGGACAAGCGGTGATGACTTGGTGTAGAAGAGAAGGTGGTGCATGTGCTTTGTTGGCATAAAGCTGGCATTTATCACATCGTTTCACGACATGAATGCAGTCGTGAAATAATGTAGGCCAAAAGTAACCTGCGTGGATGATTTTCTAAGCAGTGGACATCCCTGAGAGATGCCCCCCACAAGCATCGTTGTGGCAGTCATTCAAGACTCTATCGGCTTCATAAATAGTCAAGCATCAATGGAGTATGGTGTCAACCCCTCGCCGATATAAGATATCCCCGATGAAGAGGTAGCGGGGTTCCTGGTGACGAATACCTCGATGATCATCTCTGGAGAGGTGGTTTCCAAATTTTTGTGTTTGGAGATAGACGAGAAGATCACCATACCAAGGGTCATCTAAGGGGATGTAAAAGAGATGTTCATCGAGGAAGTTGGTAATGACAGGTGAACTGGTAGTGTTGGAGAGAAATTCCGTGATAAGTTCGGCGAAGATGAGAGCTTTCTTTCTCTTGGGTGTTGAAAATTCGAGATCGTACTTTTGAAGGATGACGATCCATCGAGAAAATTTATTGTTAATTTGCCAACGACTGAGCAAGTATTGCATGGGGTTGGAATCTACTATGACTTTGGTAGTTCGAAGCAGAATGTAATGGAACAGCTTCTGGACTCCGAGGACGGCTGCAAAGGCTAGTTTCTCTTCGTGATTGTATTTTAAGGGTGTCCCTGAGAGGTTTTTACTAATGTAGTAAATGACATGCTCACGGTCATCATCCCCGATTTGAACGAGAACTCCTGCTACTGAGACGGCTGAGGCTGATATGTAGAGGATATAGTCACGGTTATAGTCGGGTGGACTAATCAAAGGGGCATTGGAGAGAGCCATTTTAAGATCATCACAAGCATTTTGGGCATGTTCATCCCAGTGGAATGGGATTTCATGGTGTATTAAGCGAAGGAAACCGTGTGCTCAAGTGGCATAGTCTGGGACAAAGCACCGTAAAAATTTACCTTTGCCTTGCAGGCTTTGCAGTTGGTGTAAATTTTGAGGAGGGGGAATTTCTTTGATGGCTTGGAATTTGAGGGGATCCATGGTAATACCTCTTTGAGAAACAATGAACCCAAGAAGGTGGCCAACAGTGACGTAGAATACACACTTGAGGGGATTCAAGAGGATATTGTACTGACGACACCTTTGAATGATGATTCATAGATCATGGAGATGTTGAGTGCATTTCTTGGATCGAGCAGTGAGATCGTCCAAATATGTGAGGATGATATGAGCCATGTCATGAAAAACGTATGTCATGGCCCATTGGAAAGTGGCGTCGACATTCTTGAGCCCAAATAGCATGACATGATACACAAAGGTGCCCCAAGGGGTAGTGAATGCGGTCTTGTATTGATCGACGGGGTGAATTTGGATTTGGTTGTAGCCAGAGAAATCGTTCATGAAGGACAAAGCCTCGTGACCTATGCAATCATCGATAATTTGGTCGATGAAGGGTGTTGGAAATTTTTATTTGGGATAGGCGTGATTGAGGTCATGGAAGTCTGTACAGACATGGATAGTGCCCTATTTTTTGTTAACAGGGACAGGGTTGGAGACCCATGACATATAGGCGATGCGTTAAATGAACCCTGTAACGCGTAATTTTTCAATCTCGGCTTTGATGGTTGATTCTTTGGATGGGTGTAGCGGTCATTGTTTTTGGCAGACTAGTGTGATATCAGGCCAAGTTTCAATGTGATGTTCGACGATAGAGGGTTCAAGGTTGGGCATCTCCATGTATGACCAGGAAAAAATGTCCTGGTATTTCTGGAAGAGAGCTTTGTAAGTAGTAATTTCTTCAGGAGTGCATGCGGCGCCAATAGTGATTTCCTCGATGACTCCCTTTTTGATGGAAATATCGATTTTAATGGTGGGGCGAATGTTGGCCATATTGCATTCTTCAAAATCATCATGGGTAGGGATAGGGTTGTTGAACCAGTCGATATGCCCCGATGGGATAAAATCCTTGGTTTCGATTGCATATATGGGGTGTTGGTTAGGAGGTGCGAAGGCTTCCTCTGAAAGAAAGAGTGATCAATGGTGTAGCGCATCCCATGGGTAGTCGGGGGTGATTAATTCCTCGAGTATGTACTCATCACAGTGGAATTGTTGGGAATACAAGGGATCCAGAAGAGGAATATCGGTGACTGTCACCATGTGATTGTCGTCTGGTGATGAAGAAGCAGGGGAGTGATGCAAGGAGATTGTGATGGTTCACTCGACATAAACCAAATATCGAGATACTGAGGGTTAAAAATGGTATTCGAGCGTAAAATTTATGTGGGGAAATGAACGGGGGAATTGGGGGGATTTGGGGGTAAATCCTTGTATAGGTCATCCAAGAACCATGGGCGAGTAGGGAGTGCCTTAGGTTCTAGTGAAAATATATGAACCATAGCAAGTGATGGGGTAAGGGTATTCATTGGTTCTGTTGGAGGAGAGGGTGTGTGATTTTGAGTAAGGGCCATTTAGCGACGCCTGTATTCAATGATCATAGGACATTGATATGTGAAATGATTAAGTGATTCGCATAAAGAGCAAGGACATCTCATCCATTCATTGAATGAGGTCGTGACATAATGGATGTCGGTGACATGAGTTGGGGTGGGTCTTTGCTGAAAACTCTGGCGTACAGTTGTGAGCATCTGTCGGAATTGAGGTAACACTGGACAATGGTATGTGTAATGGCCATATTCTGAATAGATGGCGCATGTGAATTTGGTCCGCAGTCCTTTGTTACTTGTGTTTGGGGAGATAGCGATAATACTGGAGGAAGCGATGAGTGATGGTGGTGCTTGAGGGAGTTGAATGAGATTACATAACTCGGGGAGAGAGGGACATCAATTAGTGGGGTGTCCTTATTTCTTGCAGAGTGCACAAGGAGGTTAGGTGTGAGGAGGGAGAGGAGCGATGGGCTCTTTATTCTTTCATCTACCCCCTGCTGTAGTGATGGCGTTAGAAAGAGGGGGTGAGGGTGTTGCTTTGGGAGTAGGTATTGGAATTTTCATCATAACTCCTTTAGTTTGGGGAGGGAGGGATGGTTGAGGGACCATCTTAGGTGGATGTAGATACCAAAATGGGATTGCCAGTACCATGTTAGGAAGGGTAAGCATTGTAGCTACCTGGAAAGCTTGTATACCTGGTGGGGGGTAAAAGAAAGGGATTTGGGTAATGTCTTGGGGGACTATTTCCCAGATTAGGATATGGCCCTGGGGGAGGGGAATATTAGGAATGGGTGGAGTTGAACTAGTTACAGGGGGTTCCTGAGGGAGAATTTATGTGACTAGTGGGACGTTAGGGATAAAAGAGGCCTCGGTGGGAGGGAGAGTATCTTCAGTTTTCATTACGTTGGAGGATACAACACATACTTGGGTTGAGGGATGGAGGAGCGGTGGTGCTCTGTGGTATGTCCCTAGCAAGGATCGGTCTTTGAAGATTTTGGGGCCCATATCGATGAGTGGATAGGTGTCAAGATTAGTATGGATGAAAGGGAGGATTTTATCGATGTTGGATGAGGGGTTGGGCTCATAATGTGATACTTGATCGATAGTAATGATTTTTCCGTTATGGGGAAACATCATGGTTCAGAACACAGAAGAGGCAATGACCTTCATAGCATACATGTAGCTATGACCAAACAAGATATTGTAGTCGAGCGGGGCATCGATAACCTCAATGTCAATCAGAATGGTTTTTCCCCCGAGTTCGACGGGGACATTTTGTAAGAATCCCTCGGGGGACGAGGGTCTTCCATCATAGGCTCTTAAGGTAATGGTAGATAGTATAAGTTTGGGGGAACCAAGTTTCTTCCATACAGATTTTGACATAATGCATGTGGATGCACCTTCATCAATGATGCAGCGGTGAACTGTAATGTTCCGGATTTTAACTGGGATTTGAAAAGTGATGAGAATGGGGAGGTGAGGTTCTCCACTATCGAGATCAAATGTAATGAGTCGAGTATCCACAGGGTCGACTGCCTCGAGTGAAGAAAGTAATGACTTACGTTGAGTAGGACAAGTTTGAAGGTCTTCTAATACTGACATAGTAGCAAGAGATTATGCCAAATCATCGACCAAACTGTAATTATGAGCCGCCCTAGCCTGAGGGTTCTGGACACTCCTGTGTAAGGGGATGCGAGGAATACAAAGGGGTGGGTCAGTATTAGGGCGAGGAATCATCAAAGGGAGCCCAATTACGACTGGGGGTGAGTCTGAGGTGGTGGGAGCCGACTCAGGAGTTGTGTTGTATTGACGACTGCGTGTTTGTAGAAGAACTTATTCCTCACTAGTGAGGAGGATAGTATGATCAACAAGATTTCTTGGATTGGGATATTGTCCTATCTATAGTAGGGTAGGCTACATGTCTTGTTGGGTGTTCATTACCCCCTGGTGCAGGATGGGGTTTTGCAGCATGGCTGGCGGTGGTTGCTGCACATATTGTTGTGGGGCCTGTTGGGGGGCAGGCGGTGTTGGGGGACGTGGTCCACTTACAGATTCTTTCATCCATTTAAAGTCGGTGATTTGGGGGAAATGGTGAGTATAGTGACCAAAATCACCACAAAGGGCATAAGGGAAATTGGTCCGAAGATTGTTGTTATTTTTCCCTTGGCATTTATTACTGCCCCCTTGAGGCTTTTGGTTCCCTGTGTTTTGGTTGCCCCCAGCAGGTTGGTTCTGGTTTCCTCCTGGTCCGGGATTATTATTGTTCTGGTTTTTTCCTTTCTTTCTGGCATTGTTTGATTGATGGGATGGATTTTTCGTATTCAGTTGTTCAAAATTTTGATATTACTGAATGGGAGAGGGTTGAACAAAATTAACCCCAGCTTGTGGATGTCCTTGTGGTGGAGCCATGGGCTATGGGGGGCCAGTAAATGGGAAGTACGGATTGTGTTGTGGAAATGATCCATAAGGTACATAGGAAGGCGTGGTTCTTTCACTAGTGCTTAGGGTATAGGCCGAGGTAGAGGGAGTACCAATGCTTGGTTGAATGGGTGGTCGTATTATGGGTGTTGGCGGGGGTCCACTGATGGGTGGAGGCAGGGAAACAGGGTATAACTGTTGATAAGGAGGAGGAGAATAATAAGTGGTTCCTCCATATGCCGGTGGATATTGGGGTGTGCCATACATGGGTGGTTGTTGAGGTTGTGGGTTGTGGTGTGTAGTGTTACCGATCAATCCATCTGCTGAGTGAGACATCCCAGGTTTGTCTTGGCCGAATGGCACGAGTCTTGGGGCATCCGGGAGTACCATGTATAGGTATCTGGACTGGGCGTAAATGAGTTCAAACTGTTGGGTCTTGCTAATGGCTTCTTCTTCAGACTGGGGGAAGGTGGCGACCACATCTTTGGAAAGGAGGGAAACAGGAGATTTGAGGAACCAATTGAGACATTGTTGGGGGGTAGCGTCATCTTTGCAGAGGCTACATCACCGACGCCATTCGTGGATGTGGTCAGCAATATGTGTGGAGGAAGTTTGTTTGAAGTCCGAGAGTAGTTCCAGGCCATTGTCATGACGAACGGGTAGTTGAAAGAAGGTCAAAAATGCTTTGGCCAAGGATTCCAAAGTCGCGTGGGACCCAGATTTTTATTCTACATACCATTTAGCTAATGGGCCAGTGAGAGTATGTTGAAATAACCTCAATCGAACGGAATCATCCATGATGTTTTTTGAAGAACACCATAGGTGAAAGGTCATGATATGGCTGGCGGGATTGTCTCCTACTTTTCCTTCAAACTTGGGGATGTCTGAAGGGAGTTTGGTAGGCATTGTAGGCCATGTGGGGTTGTGCAATATAGGATCATGAGTGAGTTCAGTTAGATCTGGGATATTGAGGGAAGCCAAATATGGCATATGGGGTGGTGGTGGAGGATTAATTCCGGCCATAGTGTGAGTGGTCTAAGTACCTGACCTTTGGAGGGGGCTAGTGGGTTTGTACTTGCTCTTTGAGAAGAAGTTGGCCTCCCTCTTCCATGTAAAGGAGAGAGAGTGGATGGTTGACCTTGGGAAATGGACCCAAGTAAGGTGGAGCCAAGCAATCTTGATCCCAAGATAGTGGCACTCACAAGGGTTTGAGAAAGGGGAGCCAATGAGTTGGCAAGACTAGTAACTCCTAGAATAGGGGGGAGATTTAGCAAGCATCTAGAATGACAGGGGTTTTTTGGGTCCCCTATGATGTCTGACTAGTTGAGTGATTGTGTGTGAATGGTGGTTAGAGAAATAAGTAAACAAGAGCCTTTGTTGCAATTTCTTGAACCTTCACAATATATTTCCAAATCATATGTAATCAGAAGGGAATCATACATAAAGTGTTTCGATAAAGAAGCATATATGTGGATAGGTGAATTTTTTCTGCATGGGAGAACAAAGAAAACAAATGCTCGTGTCCTAAAAGACGTAACGTCCTTCTTCTTAAATATAACTGGACCTTCTAATAGAAATCGACAGTGGGGTTTGAAGCCACTGGAAGAGAAACTAGTGAAGGATGAAGCAATCAATTATAATGAGGGGTAGAGGGGGCATATCCCCAAAGAAATGGCGATATTTCCCAATAGCCACACAAAATTTGATCAAGGTTCAATTGTAGCCCACAATTGCCACCTGGGTAGATGTCCTAAAATTTGGTCACTAGGTACCTCAGTCAAAGTGCGACATTTGGATTTTCGGCCTAAGAAATGGGTCACGGGATGGATCCCATCCAAGAGGTGGGTGCCTCAAGGGGGGACACACAGAACAACCGGACCTTGGCCTTCAACCCTTCATGGGTATCTCCCCGCCTTATGGTGTTAGGAACACTTGACTTGGAGTATTTAAAGTTCCCTATTTGACAACTTCTATTGTCTTGAAAATGTGAGAACCAGATAACGGGGAGTTATTTGGATGTCTATCCCCGAGATCCTACCTAGACTAAAAAAATTCTTTTGGCACCTCCTGTGGAGGAAAACTTAGTGAGTTTTCTAGAAAATTTTATATGTGTTTGTGTGAGCGATTGGGGGTGTGAACCAACCTCGTTGAATTTAAATGGGAGTAGATAGTTTTGTCAAGAAAATGGGTGGGGTGTTTTGGAATCCCGTTGGAGGAAACTTACTTTGACCTCCACAACTTCTAGATAAAACTATGTGCATGATTGGTGATATTGTGTGTGAACAAGTGAAAGTGTGCCAAGTTTTAATAAATTAGGTGTCACCTTTCTGCATGTGGACTTCACTTGGTCCTTACAAGTCTTTGATTACCTAATTAACTAAATGTCGTTGGTACAACCTTGCAGAATTTTAAATTCCCTAGGAAACTAGCATGTGGACATGTGGGTCCTTTACTATTCCTTTAAATCCCTACTATGATTTAATCTAAGAAATATTTGAAACTATCCTAGTTTGTTCACATGTGGGCATGTATGGGCCCGTTACAAAACCTTTAAACTTCCCTAGTGAGTTAATCTAAGAAAGCAAATTTCAACACTATCCTATCTTTGTAGCATGTGGGCATGTATGGGCCCTTGCAATCTTAAGATGTATTTGAAAAATAAACTAAGAGGAGTCTCAAGGGGGTTGTTGTCCTCTCCTAAAGATTTTGTCTATTTAAGGGAGACAAAATTGTCCCACAACCTCTTTCTGATTCTCAAGGTCGCTTTGAAGCGTGAGAGAAGAGTATACTCAATGATTGCTATCCAATTTCTGGTCCCAATGCAAGTTTTATATGCGATGTAGAGTGATTCCAACTTAACTTTAGTCAAAGTGGGCCATCCATGTGGAAAAATGACAAAAAGGAGGAAAAGTTATGATTTTACCCCTAAGTTCCTATGTGTTTTGACTAATCCCTTTATATGGAGAGGGAATGTAAGTGTAGTGCAAAATTCATGGAATCAACTTTCAGAAGGCTATGGACCCTCCACGGATCATAAAAAACTTACAATGTGTATTTTTCTACACATGTGTGTGGGTCTCAGACTAGACAGAGGCGCTTTGAGCGCCAATGCGCGAACTAGAAGAGGTTGATGTGCATAGGTGTGCAGAAGGCGCTGAGTAATACAGTGATTTTGGCGCATATGCGCAGAATGCATGACTATGGGTTCATAAACCCATGCACAGTTGTCACACAGACGTAAATAAAATTTCGGATGAAATTCCTTCAACTCATCTTTGAATTTGGATTCCTATAGGTTGGCTTGGGCCGTCTATGGTACCTGCAGGTTAAATAAACAAAACGAAGAGCTAAAATAACCCAAGTGGGGCAGGAAATTGATACCTTTCCCCAGTGGAGTCACCAATCTGTTGCGCCTCTTTTGTCACCTAGATGAGAAAAACAGAGGTGCTTACAATCTTAGTTGGGTTAGCCAAGAAAGACAACAGTAAAGGAAAGGGTTGGAAGAATAGAGCATAAAAGACTAAGCTAAGAATTAAACTAGGAATGATAAAAACAATTAAACTATAGTGCATAAGGACATAAGAACAAGAAACAAACAAGACTCATGTCACCAATGGAAAGGATTGTATTAGTGAAAAGAAACACCAAGGAGAAAGGGATACTTTGGGTCCCCTCTTCCTTCAAGGGAGGGCTCTTGGACCCCCAAGATTGAGCTCTTCTTACAACTTGAAAACTTGAAAGAAATGGTGAAAGAATCCCAATCTAATTCACTCAAATGGTGATGTGAATAGCTCAAACGGAATGGTGCTAGTATGCTCTTGATGAGAAAAGAGGATTCCCCAAGAGAATAGCAGCAACATAACCTTACAAATGAATTCCTTGAAGATGTAATGCACCCATGGCCTCTTTTTACAGCACAACTTTGAGGTATTATGCAACCAGCTTTTAGTGTGAACAAGAGGTTGTTTAGGGAACCTTTAGGTCTTTGACCAGCCACCCAAATGAATTCAGTCGAGATTTGGATGTCAAATCGACTTGGAAGATGAACCAGAAGTGGGTGGGAGTCTGACCAACATCATAAATGTGTCGTTCTCAAGTGTGCGCATCTTTTAGCGTCCATAGTCGTGCATCATGCGCATGTGCACTTTTCCTTCATTTTGTGATAGCGCATGTGCGCGTGCTCCCTGTATAGTCATAGAGCATCCTAATTTTATAACTGGTTGTATAGTTTTGGACCTTTTGGAAATGATTTTTTGGTAATTTTGGTCCATGGGTGAACTTAATAGCTGTTTGGAGATGCTGGATTCCTGTAACCATTTGCGGACGAAATTTCAGTGATAACAATACAAGAGCATGATTTAACTACCATAACTTCTAACACCATCAAGGGACGTGACTTAGCCCTTCACTTAGCTTAGGATGTTGAAACTAGTGAAGAGATTGATGAACATGATAGCACTCTATCAACATTGTTCTACATTGATAATCAAATCCTTCCTATGTCTGAACTTCCTTGGTACAAAAACTTGGTTTACTATTTGCAAAATCAAATATGTCCATATAACTTAGACACTTTTCAAAGAAGAAGGATCTGTCTCGAAATTGCTAGATATGTCATTATAAGAGACTTCTTTTTTAGAAGATCTGTTGATGGTATGTTGCTTCACTATGTAAACAATGATGAAGCACATAAACTTATGCAAGAAACTCATGGTTCTTCAAATTTTGTTATTCATGTAGGAGGTCATTTTTCTACTAAAACCACTTGTTTTAATATTATCAGAAAATGATACTTTTTGCCTTCAATATTTCGTGATTCTTATTTTTTTTTGAGGTCTTGTGACAAGTGCCAAAAATTTTTGGGGAAAGAACGCCTTTCATCCATGCCCTTACAACCTGTCCTCCCAGACTTTCCTTTTTCAAAGTGGGGTTTAGACTATATTGGTCCTATTAATCCTTCGTCTTCAGCAGGACAAGTCTTTATCTTAACAACCATATACTATTTTACAAAATGGACTCAAGTTGTCCTTCTTAAACATTCGCAGGATGCGCAGGTAATTTCTTTCCTTGAAAATAATATTTTTTTCCAAATTTGGTCTTCCTTTGGAAATTATTATAGACAATGGTCCCGCTTTTATTTCTGCTAAGCTAACCCAATTTTTAGCTAAGTTGGGGGTTAAACATTTTACCTCATCACCTTATTAACCCCAAGTAAATGGCTAGGCCGAGTCTACTAACAAGAATCTAGTAAGAATCATCAAAGGGTTCATCGAAGATAATCCTCGTCAATGGAACACTCTCCTCACTTATTCCCTTTAGGCAGATCAAACTACCACCAAGGTGAGCACTGGTTGCACTCCTTTCCAAATCGTTTATGGTCAAGAAGTTATTCTTCCTACTGTGCTAGAACTTTCCTCCTTAAGTTTAATGCTACAGGTTGAAGAATTAAATTCTTCTGATGTTTCTCAAAGAATGAATGCACTTTTGGCTTTAGAGGAGAAAAGGATGTTTTCCTTGGGTAATATAAAAACAAGACAGCATACTCTTAAAACATATTTCAACAAGAGTGTCAAAGATTTCAAATTTAAAGTCAATGAGAAGGTATTGTTGTGGGATTCAGCTCATGTTGATAGAGGAAGACATTCAAAGTTTCAAAAATTATGCCTAGGTCCTATTAAGATCTCTTTTGTCCTGGGTGAAAATTCTTATATTCTAAAGGAATTACAAGAGCGATTGTTTTCCTACAACACTAAAGGTTCCCACTTAAAACATTACATGGAACCAACTTGAAGAGTTTAATGTTGTTTGGAATGTTTATGTATTATAGTAGTTTTCATTTCTGCTTCTATTTTAGTAGGTTTCATTTCTGGTATTTCTTTTTCTGTCATTTTATCTCTGCTTATTTCAATATTGTTGTTTCATTTCTGTTACGACATTTCTTTCGTTTTGTTCTTTTGACTTTAATTTTTGTCAAAAATAAAATGTTGGATCAGTTTTTCCACAACGACGCTTCTGCAAAGTATTGGTAATCAATAACAATCAAGATTACACGGCTGTCATGATTTTCCCCTTGAAAGCATCATTGAATTTGTTATCTTCTTTCACTGATGTTTTATGAGATAGTTGGTTTTATCTTTCTTCCACTTTCCTTTTCTTCATCCATTTCGAGATTCAAAAGAGAAAGTTCATAATTTTTTTCTCCTTGAATTCAAGAACAATTTTTAGTTGAATGATTATGCTTACAGGGATAAGCCCCCTCATACTTAACACTTTCCATGAGTTATTACCAATTTCCTGGTCATTTTTCCATTAAACCTGTCACTCTCTCCTATTGCATAATCATTTTGATTTTTATCTTCTTGATCTGATGTTACTTGGTCTGCGAAACCAGACATTTTGAGTTCTTAATCTGTTGGAAACATATTTCTCTGTGGATTCGCCAGTTTGTTAACGATTAAAATCGTAACGAAATATTTCTTAAGCCCTATTATTTAACTATGCTAATAACATAATACTAGTAGATGGGACCCCCTTGTAGACTAGAGGCGCAAGGATAGACATATCACACATTTGTTTATGCTTTTTTTATGTTTCCTACACAGTCCTACATTTTTTACCATGCGGTCTTGGTTTCTTTTGACATGATAATAGGTGGATGATGCATTTTTGTGGAATTCTTTTGTGATACAAAACAGTTCTATGATTATGAGGAGCATATTATTTACAGTTGCTATGATTTTTCCTTGTCACTAATCCTTGTGATCGATTACCTAGCCACATATATGGAAGAGATATTTTAGTGGTATCATAATCAAAACAAAGAAAAAAAAAATTATGAAAAAAATCTTAAAGGGAAAGAAACACTACTACATTGGGAGCAAATTACAACAAATTATTACGACGGTTTAAAATTTCATCATATTTTTTTTGTTTTTTTGGACTAAATATACTCTTTTTTTTCGGGGTCCAAATGTTGGTCACTCTAGCGACCAACATTTCGGGTTGGTCATTTTAATGATGAAAGTTAGTCGCTAGAGAAACCAACCACCATTTAGTCACTATAGCAACCAACAATGGCACGTGTGAGAATAAAACGGTCATTTACGGCAAATCAATCCTATATATATCTCAGTTACGACAAATTTGTTATAGTTGCGACAATTGCCCAACCATAATATCACCAATTCATGGATAGAATGAAGCATGTGCCTCTTATGTTAACTTTGAACAACTACAATGGCATCTACATTACATTTTAGAGGGCGCATTATAAATCATTTGAAAGGTTTTTGTGTTATCTAAAATGGGGTGTTAGAATATTTTTTCCTAGTTTGGGAGATATAATCACTAGAAGCACCAAAGCTCTATAACACGGTGACGCTACCTCTCTCTTGAGTTTCAACATGTATTTTCTTTCTCCATGGGCCATGATAAATCCCCCCCTCTTGCATCTGGTCACTTTCTCTCTTATATCATTTCAAATCTTGTGGTTAAAGGAACTTATCCCTTGTGATGAAAATAGAGGTTCAAATTCCTCCAAATATTTCATATTTGACCTTCATGAAGTTAGCCCATATTTCTTGGGATTTGTATTGCACCCTTGAATCTATTATTCACATCCTTTCTAATGGTTTGGGCTTCAAGCCATCCTTTGGCCCCATTCAAATCATCTTGGAAAAACTTTCGACCCACTTTGCCTCATTTGTTGCAACACCCAAAAGGCTCCTTTCCATTACATCCAAGGAACATGGGAATTT